>PVJC01007740.1:7860-50609 GCA_004026665.1 Murina feae | reverse complement strand
ATTGATTTTTTACAGAGAGGAAGGGAGAGGGATAGAGAGTTAGAAACATTGATTAGAGAAAAACATCAATCTGCTGCCTCCTGCACACCCGCCTCCTACTGGGGATGTGCCCACAACCAAGGTACATGCCCTTGACCAGAATTGAACCTGGGATCTTTCAGTCCACAGGCTGATGCTCTATCCACTGAACCAGACCGGTTAGGGCGACACTATTCTCATTGAAGCAATTTTTAAAAGTTTAGGCTTGGTGTTTATCATAACATCATAGTGAGCATCCTTTTATAATTGTACTGTGAAACAATGGCGCCATGGGTGGTTCATTTCCAAATTGAAAAAAATGGCAATTAGGTTAGCTTTATGATGTGACAACTTTACATGGGCAAGGAACCTTAAGTTGTTACATAGAATAAACATGCTATATTTCTTACAGGCATACTTATATTGTCAATCCATTTTTGTTTCTTATTAAAATAATCACAGATACTTGCCCTTTTACCTCTCTCAGATTTATTTTCACGAGGAAACTTTAAACAACCTTAAATATGATGAAATGTAATTTTTTTTCCAAGTTCACTCCCTTCATTCCTCCCATTTATTATCAAAGAGGCAAAACATTTCACCTATACATAGGTACAATTGGCCATTTGAGGAATGAGTGAATGTCATTTGATTTTCCATGTGTCCACCTGGCAGGTTTGGCTTCTGCGACCATCGATCCTGAGATCACATCCGTGAAGTCAGAACAATAATAGGAGAACAAAATTGGCCTTGAGAGCAGCAATCTTAAGACAGCCTTTCCCTTAACAGTATCAGAGGAAGAAATGTGTGTGATTTCTCCAACTGAAACGGCAAGCACAAAAGGAAAAGAAAAATTGTCCAAAGTGGCAGGGTCTCTGCTTGTTCAAATTCTCAAAATAGGGCTTAACACACAGTCTCATAAAACACTAAATGAGGGGGGAAAGGAAAAAAGTCATTTTATTGCATTCCCTCAAGAAAGCACAGAAAGACAGATGGCGCAAATGAGAGGGTCCCTGGTCAGATGAGTCCTTAATCATCTCCCTTTGCTTTGACCAAAGAAAGTATGTAGTGAACTGTGTGACAAGTTTGTTCTCCCAGGAGAAAGCACAACAGTGAAGAGAGAGAGTTGCCTAAAAATGGCTACATCTTTGACAACATAAGTTATAGTGCTCCATTTTGTTAGGTAATAAAAGAACAATAAGAATTTTTCATTATATGCCTGCACTATTCTTATTTGGATATAAAACCCAAAGATAAAAACTCAAAATAATGTGATTTCTTTCTTTCTTCCTTCCTTCCTTCCTTCCTTCCTTCCTTCCTTCCTTCCTTCCTTCCTTTCTTTCTTTCTTCCTTCCTTCCTTCCTTCCTTCCTTTCTCTTTCTTTCTTTCTTTCTTTCTTTCTTTCTTTCTTTCTTTCTTTCTTTCTTTCTTTCTTTCTTTCTTTCTTTCTTTCTCTCTTCCTTCCTTCCTTCCTTCCTTCCTTCCTTCCTTCCTTCCTTCCTTCCTTCCTTCCTTCCTTTCTCTCTCTCTCTCTCTCTCTCTCTCTCTCTCTCTCTCTCTCTCTCTCTCGTATATAACAACACGTGGTTATGTGGTCTTACTCAAATTATTTAACCTCATTGCAATTTCCTCTCTGATTACTTAACCTAATTGCTTTGCAATTTCTTCAATATGATTTTTAAAATCTGTATCTCAGAAGGGTTCTGTGAAGTGTAAATATCATGGTAAACATAGGGCACTTAACACAATGAGTGTTTTTCCTTACTATATATTATGACATTAATATTTGTGAGATGTAAAATGAACTTGAAGAAAATGGTACTCTTAGTTCCTCCTTAACTAACATACCCCAGCAGTACAGACCAGAGAGAGGCCAACTCCAGCCTACAGGCCAAAATGCAGCCCAAGCCGATGTCTGTACACAAATTTTAATTGGAACTCAGGTGTGACCATTCATTTGTGTACTTTCTGTTGCTGCTTTCATGCATCAGTGCCAGTTGCAACAGAGACGGTATGAAGATAATCAAATATTCCTTTCTTGCAAGTTTTTTATCTTTTTTTCACTTACAGTGTACTCCATACTATACTCCATACTATTTTGTATTAGTTTCAGGTGTACAGCACAGTGCTAGACAATCATGCACCCTACAAAGCGTTATCCCTAATCGCGAAAGTACTTGCTTGGCACCACACATAGCAGCTACAACACTATTACTATATTCCCTAAGCTGCACTCCAGTCCCTTTTATTACTACCAATTTGTACTTCTTAATCCCGTCACTTCTTTCATCCAGTCCCCCAACCTCCTCCCCTCTTGCAACCATCAGTCTGTTCTCTGTATCTATGGATCTGTTACAATTTTATTTACTCATTCATTCTGTTCTTTTGATTCCACCTGTAAGTGAAATCATGTGGTATTTGTTTTGCTCTGTCTGATTTATTATACTTAGATCCATCCATGCTGTGTCAAATGATTAGATTTCATTATTTTTATAGGCAAGTAATATTTCCATAGCTTTTTTTATCCAATTGTCTATTGGTGGGTATTGGGAATACTTTCATATCTTGGCTAATAGTGACCCAGTGCAGAAATTCATTAGAAGAAATATTTTAATATCGCTATTTGCCCTTTATAATACAAGTGTCAAATTCACGATCAGCAATGACAGATCAAAACACATGCATGCAATTGGTGCCAGCGAGAGCTTTATATATACAGATAAACTTGCTTACTTAGACCTGATTTCTGATTTAACTAAGCTTTTTCCAGCCCAACTTCTCTTTCAGGTAATTGTCAGTAACACAGCATTAAATATCAACACAAAGCAGATTATTATTGTAGATCATGTGGAGAGAACAAAGGGTAAAATATTTAACTACAGCAGTGTTTGACTAGACACAGTGAGAAAACCTGAAATCATTTTAAAGGTCCACCATTTCTTACTTCTTTTCAGTCAGGTCAAGTTTCTAATATTTCTAAATCTCCCATTTTCTGGCTAATGAAAATAGGATTCCACTGAGTTTCCTATCTACCTACTCCAGGCCTTATGTGAGGATCAAATGACATGAGGCACAGAAAAATGCTCCACAGACATTTGGTTAAAGTGTAAAATGTTTGCATCTGGCCATAAAGCAGGTTGTCTTCTTGGGCTGAAGAAACTCCAAGAAGGCCAGTTGGGAGGGAGAGGAAGCCAGGTGTTACTATGTGTTGCCATTATCTGGTGCGCACAGCCACTGTTTCTTGGCTGGGCAACATTTTGCACCAGGGGGTCTCTGCAGCATTGGCTGTGATTTGGTGGCTGTCACACTGGGATAGTGGCAGGGCCTGTGTCCCACTTGGGAGAAGTCGAGTGTTGCTTTGTGGCCACCAGGCCATGGTGCTATTTCTATGTAAATGGCTAGTGTGTGTCATGGTACCTCCTGCGTCGAGCATCTGTCCCTGGTAGTCAGTGTGCGTCATAGTGACTGGTCAGATGGTCAGACACTTAGCATATTAGCCTTTTATATACAGACTAGAGGCCTGATGCATGCAATTTGTCCAAAGGAGTTGGCCTGCACAGTCCAGCTGCCTAGTGGCCCTGACTGCCTCATGGCCCTGGTGGCCCCGTGGCCCCACCCACTGGTTGTTTCTGAAGGTTGTTCCATCATCTGGTCTAATTAGCATATTAGCTCTTTATTATATGAGGTTGCAAATAACACTGCTAAAATGAGCATAATCAAACATTTTTTTCCTTGCTATTTTTGCTTAGATGTAATATATATTGATTTTACCTTTTTTTTTTTTTTTGAGTAGATATTTTTAGGCACAGGTTGTGCCCTATCTTTTTTTTCCCCTTTTTTTATTACATAAAGTATTACAAAGATTAGTACATATATCTTCTTTTCCCCCCTGCCCTTCCCCCAGTCTCCCCTACCCCCCAGTGTTTTGTGTCCATTGGTTATGCTTAAATGCATGCACCAAAGTCCTTTGGTTGATCTGTTACCCCATCCCAACCCTTCCTGTCCTTGTTGCTATAATTTGACAGTCTGTTTGATGCTGCTCTGCTTCTGTATCTATTTTTGTTCACCAGTTTATAATGGTTAGTATGTGTCCCTTTTCAATATATTGTCTCAAACAGTTTTTCTTTTTCTTTTTAATTTTTGTGGTAGTTATTTTACATTCTAGCTTAGTTTTGTATTGCTTTCTTATTCTGGGTTTCTTCTTTGAGGATTCCTATTATCCATGTGCAATGCTTTACTTGTCTGAATTAAGTATTTTCCACCTTCTCACAACTCTCTTATCTATTTCTTCATTTTGTTTATTTTTAAAAGTTTATTATTGCCCTGACCGGTTTGGCTCAGTGGATAGAGGGTCAGCCTGTGGGCTCAAGGGTCCCAGGTTCAATTCCAGTCAAGGGCATGTACCTTGGTCGTGGGCACATCCCCAGTAGGGCATGTGCAAGAGGCGGCTGATTGATGTTTCTCTCTCATTGATATTTCCGGCTCTCTATCCCTCTCCCTTCCTCTCTGTAAAAAATCAATAAAATATATTGTTGCTTTCTATTTCTTTTATGGCATTATCTCATGTTTTTTTTTTTTAAATATTGTTTTTTACAATTACTCTTCATGAATTGTGTCTTCTTTGTTATTATTTACTTATATTTTAATACTCCTAATTTTTTATCTCTTTCATACTTTGTATGACTTTTTCAATGTCTTTTAGTTATCTTTAAATAGAACAGAATAAAACTAAGCCATATGTTATATCACTCAAACATTAATTTAAATGGATTAAATATGTAAAAGTAAACTCGGGAACCATGAAATTGCTAGAGAAAACATGGAAAGAAAGCTCCTTGACATGGGTTTTGGCAGTGAATTTTTGCATATGACCCTAAAGTATAGCAAGAAAATAAAAAATAAAAAGGTGCATCATATTGAAAAGCTTCCGAAACAATCAACAAAGTTAAAGAACAAGTTATGGAATAGGGAAAAAATATTTGCAAAGTTTCTATCTGATAAGTGATTCATAGCTAAAATATATAAATAACTCATACAACTCAAGGGAAAAAGCAAATAATTACCAATAAAATATGGACAAAAGATCTGAATAGACATTTTCCAAAGAAGACATATTAAAGGTTAACAGATATGGGAAAAAATGCTCAGCATCACCAGTCAGTAGGGATATGCAAATCAAAAACTTAATGCGATTCATTTAACACCTGTAAGGATGGCCATGATCAAAAAGATTAGCCATAACAAATGCTGGTGACAATCTAGAGAAAAAGGAAACCTTTGCACTATTGGTAGGATTATAAACTGGTACAGCCACTCTGCATAATTGATCCATTCTTTCCTTTTACTCTACTGTCCCCATTTGGCTTAAAACACAGAAAATACACATTTTTATTTTAAACTCTCTACCTCCTTACACAGAATAACTTTTTATAACATTTCAGAATGGAAACAACTTACTCACTAATTCACTTATTTATTCACTCATTAACTTTATTTTTTACATTCAATGTATATCAATTGATCACTTAAAGTCCCTGATACACCACATCCTGTGGACCTGACAGTTGGGTAGTAAATAAAATTATTGAAGCTCTGCTCTGATAAATGTTGCATTAAGTAGGGAATATAATAAACAAATGAACAAATATATAATATTTTAGAGGGTAATAAGTGCTACGAACAAAAATAAAGCAAAATAATGGCCTAGATAATAGTTACTGCAGGTAAAATAAGCCCTCTGTAGAAAGGTGGCATCAGAACAAAAGCCTTAATCAAGGAAGAGAGGGAGGGAAGGAGGGAGGGAGGGAGGGAGAGAGAGAGAGAGAGAGAGAGAGAGAGAGAGAGAGAGAGAGAGAGAGAGAGAGAGAGATATGAAATCAGCATCACTTACCCATCCACTCACTTTTCAAAGATTTTTAAGAGGCTACTTTTGGCAACATGTTTGCTAAGCACTGAAGATAATATGGGTGAAAGATTTACTGTTCTAAAGAGGTTCAGAATAACATATTTTCTTTTTCTTTGTTTTAGTCAACAACTGCATACATGTTTACCAATATTAACTGAATGATAACCATCTTTCAAAAGAAGTAGAAAAGTACTCGAGGAGATAGAAGGATAGAAGAGTGTTCGGGAATTGGGGAGGAAAGGGATGTCCAAGAATATCTGGAAACAGCTTGCTGACTACTTGCTAAGGCAACACAGCTGGGTGAAAACCCAGGTAGGCTGGAGTTGGTGGGGCAACCCAACTGGGCGAGGAAGAACCAACATCCTTATACCGAGAGCTTCCCAGAAGAACCAATCAGAAGCCAGCCGGGCATATACCTACTCTAGACAGAGAACTTCCAGAGCACATACCTACCCCTAGACAGAGAGTTTCCATGGGAAAACCAATCAAAAGTCAACAGGGCACATATATATCCCTAACAGTGGTTCTCAACCTTCCGGCCGTTTAAATACAGTTCCTCATGTTGTGGTGACCCCCAACCATAAAATTATTTCCGTTGCTACTTCATAACTGTAATGTTGCTACTGTTATGAATCGTAATGCAAACATCTTTTATGCAGGATGGTCTTAGGCGACCCCTGGTGTGTTTTTAAAGAGTCGTTGTGTAGTTGAAGTACCAGGTTTATTCTCATCTAGACAAAGTGTGTGTTTTTTTTCTTATTGATTCTTTTTTCATTTTTTTCTTCTCTTCTAAGATGGAAGTTGCCTTAACAATCCTTCTGAGGCTTACAAAAGAGAAGTGAACCGGCATGGAGAGGCTGGCTGTTGTCTTCCTGAGAAGCAGGAATTCAGTAATGAGAGCACATGACACAGAGCATCCCCGGAGGCAGAAAGAATGAGAGCTTAGCTTTCCAAGCTGCATGTGCAACGATTCACTAATTAGTAGTCCTAAATGTTAAGGGAGAGAGATGGAGGCATAAAAGCCACTTCCGCGGTGCTTTGTGTACATAAAAGTGTTGTATGAAACTCTGCTTCTTCATGGAAAATGCCACTCCGTAAAAATCCGGTCCTATAAACTGTTACTTAAGCGGGTTCCTGCAGCTGCAGACTGATTAAAACCCAGCAGGTACAGCCATAATAGACAAATGCCACCTGCTGCTGGAACAGGTGCTCGTGTCCTCGTTTAGTAACAAAGCGAAATGGGAGGATGCAGAGGGGTTAGAAGAGACCATCGCCTGGATTACCGGGAGCCTGGCTTTGGGCGATTCATTGCTGCTTGTCCTGGAATTTAAGGTTGGGGGTTTGACTTGCCGGGTTAGTGGGTGATGCCTTGGGGATTAAAGTTTGATACAATTAAGAAGATCTAGGTCTTCTCCTGCTAGCATTTCCCACATTCAGGGCCAGGCATTTTTTTCTTTTGTTTTTGGTTGACCTTTCTTCACTCTGCACTACTTAGAAATCCATTTCAGGATACACATTATTGAGAAGAGTTCCTTTCACCTTCTTACAACAAATGAAAAGAAACAATGCAAGATCAAGAACAGAATAGGCTGGGTAGCTTGCTATGAAATTTAATAAGTGCCTTGTAAGTATCATGGTGTTATGTGATATTAGGTTTTCTCCCCCACACTTTTTTTTCTCTCTCATTTTCATTCCTCAGAACTAGTCCAACAATCTCACCATTTGCTGAAAGAAGAAACAAATGTTACTTTCTTTTTTTTCCCCCCAGAAACTTTTAGTCTCTTCTTTTCTCCTTAAATAATGTAAACTCATGAAAGTTATTTTAGAATAACTCTGAGAAAGCATAATTGGCAGACTCAAAACATCTTGGGGGCAAATTGTTTTCCCAACATGTTTTCAGGAGTTGCATTTTTTGCAATGAGTCTAAGTTATGTATAGGCATTGTTATAAGATTAAAAAAAATAAGTAAACCTGATAATGTTTTGACTACTTGAAAGAACTATTTAATCTAATAAAAGAGTAATATGTAAATTGACCCTCACTCCATTACACCCACAAGCCATGCCCACCAACCAATCAGGAGAAAATATGCAAATTAACTAAGATGGTGGCAGCCACACAGCTGGAGTTGCCCTGGGAAATGGAGGAAGCCAGGGCCCTTTGGGCCCTGAGCTCTACTCAAGGCTACAAAGTTTCAATTATAGAAGATAAACAAACTCCAGATACCTGCCAGGCTTGGACCTTGGGTTGCCAGGGGCAACCCAGGCTTCAAGGGGGGGCCAGGGGGGGGGACCAAGGCAACAAAGTTTCAATTATAGATGTTAAATAAATCCCAGATACCTGCTTCCAGCCAGGCACCCTAGTAGGGACCCACATCCTGAAGGAGCTGTGGGCAGCCTGAAATGGCCCTCAACCCCTCACCCAGTCTGGCCAGGCATGCCAGCAGGTGGACATCACCAAGGGGTCCCAGACTGCGAGAGAGCACAGGCTGGGCTGAGGGACCCCCCTGAGTGCACAAATTTTTGTGCACTGGGCCTCTAGTCTATAATAATAAAAAGGTAATATGCTAGTTAGACCGGATGTATTCTGGTTGTCATAACGGATATCCTTCCTGACCAACCCAGGGTCCAAGGGAAGGCAGCCTGGGTCCCAGGTGCCTGCCAGCATCTGGAGGAGGCAGGCCTAGGTCCCGGGTGCCAGAGGGAAGCAATGCTGGCATCTGGGGAAGGAAGGCCTACTCTTGCCAAATTTTCATGCATTGGACCTCTAGTGTGGATATAAAAGGCAGTTGAAATAGAAGTGTGGTTTGAAGTCAACAGGAAATAGACACCACATTTCAAACATTTCAAAGTAGGTTGTGAGTTACCTGACAAATACTTGCAAAAAAAAAAAAAAGGTAGAGGGGAGGCTTTGTGACTCTTAAAATCTCTGTATGGAAGTAGGGGTTAAAAATAAAAAGCTTTTCGGAGACCACTTGGAAAGCTGATTATTTATACTCTTAAGTTTAGGGGTCACAGTGACAGTATCTGTGACTCAAACCAGGAATAGAGGGAAAGCAAAACACAGCTGGTGGTGGCACTTAGGGCAGGGAAGCAGCTGCCTTGGGCAGCTTACATGCCCAGACATTGTCAAGGCAGACAGTGTGGAGTCTTTGCCTTTGACCAGACTTGGAACATGATTAAAAGCAGAAGCATAAAATTGCATGGACCCTCTGCCTGAAAGCTCCATGGGGGGATGCTTTAGTAAAAGCAATGCTGGTTGTTACTGTAAAGACATACACATTATACTTTCAGAGACTTAACACAATAGTTTAATTCTACTTATAGAAAGTCCAAGCAGGAGTGAGGGAGAGTTCCTTTTTGTAGTCATTTGGGGATGCGATGTCCTTCTGTGACATGGCTAATCCAGGCTTTCAGAATTTTTCCCTTTCAGTTGGCCACTGGGAAAGGCACATCTGGTTATTCTCTTTGACCTCAAAGTGATGTCTGTTAGGTCTTTTCAGATCCAGTGGCCTCACACAGGTGCAAAGGGGATGTCCCTATATGTAACCTTTGGCTAAATCACCACTTGAAAGAAACAACTCTAAGTGTGAGAGGGGAACATTCCTCTTGGTGATGAGGTATTGGTCTCTTCTATAACAAAGAATCCTATCTAATAAAAGAGTAATATGCAAATTAGGCATCACTCCTTGACAGAGAAGGCTTCCCCGATAGCCCCAAGATGTCGGTGCCCAGTCTGGCTCAGCCCCACCACTGAAGTTGTCAGGTCTGTTAGCCAGGCAGGTGGCTGGGGAGGTGGGGGGCCCAAAGGGTAAAACAGGTGATCAAAAGGAGCTGGGGGTCCTCTTCCCAGGCCAGAGGCCTTCACTAGAGGCCTCAGGCATGAGCAAGGGCAGAGCCAATGATCAGAGGGGCAGGGGAAGAGCTGGTGATCTGAGGGGTATGAGAGTGCCCTACCTAGGCATAAGGCCTGGGCCAGAGGCCTCAGGCCTGGGCAGGGGCAAGGCAGGAGATCACAAGGGCTTGGGCTACACAGAGCCAATGATCTGAGGGGCAGGGATGCAGGCTGCAATCGCAGGGGTCTGGGCACCGGTGTAGCTGGCAAAGCATGGGTCTGGGGATCCCCTGCCCAGGCCTGCAGCCTTGGCCAGAGGCTGCAGTGGGGTAGGGGCAAAGCCGGCGATCTCAGGGCCTGAGCAGGGGCAAAGCTGGTGCAGTGATCAAAGAATCCTGGCCTCTGTGAAGCCAGTGATCAGAGGGACTTCTGCCCAGGCCTACAGCCTTGGCCAGAGGTTACAGGCCTGGGCAGGGGTGGAGCCAGTGATTGGAGTGAACTACAGAGGAAACACTTTTTCTGACTGCTCATTGACTAAGTTCCCTATATGCCACTGGTAATATTCTTAGTAATTTGGGTAATAAGAATCCCTAAAGGCGATTTAAGGTTTTTCCACCACACTCCTGGAGAAAAAAAAAAATGAAGGCCCACTGCTGGAGGGCTAAAAAATGTCATATCCTGCCCTAGGTGGTTTGGCTCAGTGCATAATGCCTCAGCCTGCTGACTGCAGGGTCTGGGTTCAATTCTGACCAAGGGCATGTACCTAGGTTGCAGGGTCCTTCCTGGTGGGGGCCCAGGTCAGGGCTCATGCAGGAGTTAAACAATCAAAGTGTTCCTCTCACTTTGATGTTTCTCTCTGTCTTTCCCTTCTTTTCCACATTCTCTAAAAATCAATGGAAACATATCCTCAGGTGAGGATAAAAAAGAAAGAAAGAAAGAAAGAAAGAAAGAAAGAAAGAAAGAAAGAAAGAAAGAAAGAAAGAAAGAAAGAAAGAAAGAAAGAAATTTCATGTTCTATGAAAGATACATCTTGAAAATGCCTAAAGAAAGTTGTCATTTTTTCATGGTGAAGGGAGCAGGCCTAAGCCATCAGTAGGACACACCCTGAGGGCTCCCAATATGTGAGAGGGGGCAGGCTGGGCTGAGGAACACCCTACCCCAGTGCATGCATTTCATGCACTGGGGCCCTAGTAAACTAATAAGAGGGATTTCTAGGTGCTTAAGGGTTAATGAATATGTAAAGGACCACTCAGGAAAGAGAGGTCTGCATCTTTTAAGGGAATGGGTATGTGAAATGTTCTGTAATTGGACATGTAGTGAATTTCTGAAGAATTCAGTACACCACCACTGGAAAAAAGGAGTCAGCTTTAAAAGTTTTCTCCAGCTAAAGTAAGCATTTAGGTTACTGTTATCGCAGCCACTCCATTCCTGTTTCCTCAACTCTTTCCTTTTCTATTCCCTCACCCTCAACAACAGGCCCTATTCAGAGGCTGGTAGCAAAAATGTAGACAAAGAGAAAGATAATAGTGGAGAGAATAAAGGAGCCTACCTCTACTCAGATTAGAAATTAGGAGTAGTCTGCAATACTCTCTAAGATTTTTTTTTGTTAATATATACTGAAATAAACATTAATTACTGCCCTGAGAACTTTTGATGACTTGAAAATTAAATACAAACAAAACAAACCTTTCATTTCAATCAGTATCATGGAAAAACACTGCTCCAGGCATGCATTTAAAGGACAGTAAAAAAAAACAAAAAAAAAACAAAAAACAAAAAACAAACATATACCAGTAATTATATCTGAATTTACCTGCTCAATCAGAGAACTGTATAAATAAAAGTTATTGTACTGACTATATGAAAGATAACGTTCAGCAGGTTTATGAAGTTCAAGGTTGTAGTTGATCAGTTTTCTTGCTAAATATGTACTGACTAGAGGCCTGATGCATGAAAATCATGCAAGAGTAGGCCTTCCTTCCCCCAGCTGCTGGCACTGGCTTCCCTCTGGCACCTGGGTCCCAGGCTTTCCTTGCAGCCCTGGCTTCATTGAGAAGGTCATCCGCAAGGACATCTGGAAGGATGCCCAGTCTAATTAGCATATTATGCTTTTACTAGAGGCTCCATGCATGAAATTCATGCAAGGAGCTTGGCCCTCACAGCCCTGGCTTCATCCAGAAGGACGTCAGAAAGGTTATTTGGCTATCTGGTCTTAATTAGCATATGCTTTTATTATTATAGACTAGAGGCCCAGTGCATGACATTCATGCACTGAGGGGAGAAGGGATTTTCTCAGCCTGATCTGCATCCTCTCGCAGTCTGGGACCCCTTGGTGGATATCCACCTGCTGCCACTGCTGTACTCACGAGCTGTGAGCCCAACTTCTGGCTGAGCAGGCGCTTCCCCTGTGAGAGTGCACTGACCATCTGAGGCAGTTCCTATGTTGAGCATCTGCCCCCTTTTGGTCAGTGTGCATCATACTGTTCAGTCGATTTGCATATTTGTTTTTTATTATATAGGACTAGGGGCCCAGTGCACAAAAATTTGTGCACTCAGGGGGGGGGTGTCCCTCAGCCCGGCCTGTGCCCTCTCACAGTCTGGGACCCCTCGGGGGATGTCCACCTGTTGGCATGCCTGGCCAGCTTGGGTTAGGGGATGATGGCTGTTTGCAGGCTGGTCAAGCCCCCCAGTGGGCCTGAGGACCATTTTCAGGCTGCCCACAGTCACAGTTCCTTCAGGGTTCAGGTCCCTACTGGGATTCCTGGCCAGCCTGGGTGAGGGGCTCAGAGCTGTTTTCAGGCTGCCCACAGCTCCCATTGACCCAACATCCCAATGAGCCTGGCTGGAATCAGGTTTCTGGGGTTTATTTACCTTCTATAATTGAAACTTTTATTGCCTTGAGCAGAGGCCCAAACAGCCTAGGCAGGCAGTTTCAACTCCATCACTGGCGCAATGGAAGCCTCCTGTTTACTGTAGCTCCATGGCTGCTGGCCGCTATCTTGGCTGGGTCAATTTGCATAGAGTTGCTCTTATTGGCTGGTGGGTGTGGCTTGGCTGGTGGGTGTGGCTTATGTGTCTCAGAATAATGGTTAATTTGCATATTACTCTTTTATTAGATTAGATTATTATAGATTTTATTACCTATGTTACTTATTAATAATATGAGTTCTTTTTGAATATACTTTTCCTTCTTTGTTCAAAGTGAGCATCATTTAATCTTTGGTGACTTATGATCTTGCAGAGTTTCAAAATCACTTTAAAATAGTATAATTAGAGAATAGTCCTATATAGTAAAAGCCTAATATGCTAATTATACAGTTGTCCAGTAGATCATTCAACCAATCAAAACATAATATGCTAATGATATGTTAAGGCCACTCAACTACTTGCTATGATGTGCGCTGACCACCAGGGGACAGTTGACTGGTTTACCAGATGCTATGATGGCCACTGACCACTAGGAGGCAGATGCTCTGACTGGTACATTAGCTTGCTACTGGGGTCTGGCTGATCAGGACTGAGTGAAATGGGCCAGACATGCCCTGGAGCCCTCTCAAGGTTCCTTTCTGGCTGGCCAACCTCCTGCATCTCTCCCAGCCTTGATTGTGCACTGGTGGGGTCCCTCAGCTTGCCCTGTGCCCTCTTGCAATCTAGGACCCCTCCTGGGATGTCAGAGAGCCGGTTTCATCCTGACCGTGAAACAACTGGTCACTATGATGCACACTGACTACCAGAGGGCAGATGTTCAATGCAGGATTTGCCCCCTGGTGGTCAATGTGCTTCCACAGGAGGAGCACAGCTCAGCCAGAAGCTGGGCTCACAGCTGGCAAGTGCAACAGAGGTGGTGGGAGCTTCTCCCATCTCCATGGCAGCACTAAGGATGTTTGACTGCTGGCTTAGGCCCACTCCCAGTGGGCCTAAGCTATCAGTTGGATGTCCCCAAGGGCTCCCAGACTGGGGAAGGGCTCGGGCCAAGCTGAGGGACACCCCCTCCCCAAGTGCATGAATTTCATGTACCAGACCTCTAGTAGGACATAAAAATGAAATAACTACCTTTCTTAGTTAGCCTTTCCTAACACATTTCTTCTTTTCTATGTGGAATTGATCATCTTTCTAGCCTTTAACTACATAACTTGTACCTATCTATTCCTCTTGTTGGACTTGAGTATTTGGAAGGCAGTAGTCTTCCAATTTCCTTTATCTTCCACAATACCTGATATATAAGTCTGGTAAACAGAAAGACTCCCTGGTTTGAGAAAGAGAATAAAAATTAAGATTTTATAATAAATCCCTGAAATCATCTCTTTTTTTCTTCTAACAAATTACTTTTCTCTATTAAAAGTAGAACACAGGGAAAATTAGTTAATTGAGGCTTTTGGCTCTTAACTTCCTATTAATCAAAGTTTTAATGAATATAGATATAGAGGATAGATGAAGACTTTGACAAGATACCTCTCTTGATATCATAATGAAGGTTAATATGTTAAAAGAGTCCCTATAGTAGAGACCATGTGGGAGATACATCTCAAAATTGTTCCCTACATAATTGAGAATTCTTTTTCTTTTTCCTATACATGGTAATTCTAAAGTGAAAAATGCATTACTAAAAAGTTGAGAAATTCTAAGAATTAGGCTAATAAATGATAATGTTTACAGTGGGGTATTTAGCCTTGGAAAAAGTCAGCACAATTCAAGCTTGGCAGTGGTTAGGCACTGTGCTCAGAAGAATTTTATACAAATACTTATCCTTCTTTTCCAAATGTTAAAGTCTGTTGCCATTTGCCTTCAGAGTCAGATTATGAAATAAATTTATTTCCAACATGAGAAAGCAGGCTCTTTTAATGAATTATGTTGTTATTAAGCAACATCTGTGTCTTTTTGTGAGATTTAAAATTACATAAAAATTATGTACGATTTCGGCTACTTCAGAAAGAAGTCAGCATGAAAGAAACTCCAAGTCTTAACATCTGTTGTCATTGCCAACCTAATTGATTATCTTAGGGAAGCAGGTTGTAAAAGAGTGACAAAGTATGAGCTGAAAGGAGAAGTATATTATCAAGGTGTTAAATTAACTATGAAGTAATCTAAGAACTTCTAAATGTTCAGAGTCCTTCTGTTAAATGTGAAAAGAAGGTGAATGAAATATGCTCAACATTTTTTCTACATTCTTCTTTTCTCTGGCGGTCACCAAAATTATTTCTGCTTGCCAGTTTCATTCTATTAGGTAGCACATCGGAGTAACTGCCTTGTTGGAATTCTTTGATGCTGGATATTTATGACTTGCTGGACTTTTACTGCTCGAGGCTGTTTCCGGCACATTCTCTAATTATATTTAAATAGGAGCTTGCTCTTATAAAATAGCAAATTTGGATTTTTAGAGCAGAACATTCGAAACCGCATTGATGCAAATCCAAGAAGGCAGAGGTTAAACTTGAAGCCATTTCAGCCAAGTATAACACTGCAACCAAAAAACCAATTAATTCCTCCCTATTTTCCAGGGGGAATATTTCAGGGCTTCCATATTTGGCCTCCTTTAATACCCTTTCCTTTAACATGTGTGCAATTCATCACTGACCAGTACACATTCAAATGGACAAACTCAGCAATCAAAATGCAGACTTATCACGCTTTGCTGTTCTTGTTCACTGAAGTAAGACACATCACTTGGCACTTGCCATCCTTCTTTTTACAGCCAATAACAAAAGCCAAGTTGTTTGTGAGCCTCTGTGTTATTGTTTTCTCTAATTATGAATATATGGCACACAATGACTGAAAGAAAGCTCCTGTCATAAAAACATCACAGAGACGGTAAGGAGACAAGAAGTTGACATTCTTCCCCTGAACTATGGTATGCATTTAGACAAGACGCTTAAACTTTAATTCTTAGTTTTATTACTCGTAAGATGAGAATGGAGGTTGACATTTTCCTTTTCTTCCAAATTGGCCAACTGTTCGATTACTATTGGTTATCATCATATCATCATCATTATCATCATCATCATCATCGCTTTCTGTATTTTATTGACATTTGATTTTTATAATGGTAAAAAATGTCTAAATGTACAGCTCAATGAGTGTTTAATATGAATGGACTTGTAGAACTACAACTCAAATCGAAGTAGAGATTTCCAGCCCCCTGGGGTCTCCCTGGTTTCCCCTGAGTCCATATTCCTCTCCACTCTCTTAAATTCTGATATCATATTTTATTTTTGCCTGTTTTGAACTTTATCTAAATGGAATAATTCAGTGTGTGCTATTTTGTGCTTGGCTTCCTTTTCCCCCCAACAATATGTCTATGAAAATCATCCATACTCTAATAAATACGATAATGTACATAAATCACTTGAGTTGTGTTCAGTTTTAAGTTATCATGTATAGGCTGCTAGCAACATTTTGGGGCATGTTTTTGATGAAATGAATAATCATTTTTTTAAGGGAGGTAATATATAACCAGAAAAGTAATTACTGAATCATAGGCTAATCACAGGTTTAGCAAATATTCCTTTGTTCCTGCCTTATTATTTATTTTATATTTTATTTAAATTATTGTTTTTTAATTTTATTAAACTTGTGATTGTAAAATGGAATATTGCTATGTTTTTAAAATATGTAGGGGTATTTACTTAAAAATATATTTAATAACCAAAAAACAAAGTTTAATGTGGTAATTTTTTTCCAATCACCTAAGTAATTTTATTTTTTAATTTACATATAAAATGATTACAATACAAAATGTCTATTTTTTAGAATTTTATAGGGGTGGGAAGAAGTAGGTTTACAGTTATAATATAAATAATATAACAATTAATAAATAATAATAATAAAAGAATAAATTGTTTTATGTACTCACAACTGTAAGCCTACTTTTGTTAAATAATTACTGGGTGAATAAGTAACATATTATTAAGTTAAATTATCTGCTGCCAACTAGTTGTAAAAAGAAAATATGGGTGAGACATATAAAAACTCACAAATATAAACCAGGGTTACAGGTATGATATATTTTAGTTGTAGAATAGAAGTACGAATTTGGTACAATTAAAAAAAAAACAATTTTCTTCTTCACACTTCACTGCTCTGAAAATATTTTTATGTAATTCCCCTGGGTGTCAGATTATTATCTTTTTAAATGAATTTTTGAAATATAATTGAAATATAGAAGATCTTTAAATTGTGCCATTTGATCAGTTTTGAAATATGTGTGTGCTTCTGAAACCATCACCACAATCATGATATCAAATATTTTCATTGCCTCCCAAAATTCCTTGAGCCCTTTTTCTAAATTTGTCCCTTTCTCTGTCTCTTTCTGCAAGTGATGACTCATTTGCATTTGGTCATTCTAAACTAGTTTGCTTTTCACTCTAATTTTATATAAATGATTCATAACATATGTACTACTTTTGCTTGGCTTCTTTCCTTCAGCATAATTACTTTGAACCTCATCTATGTTGTGCATCAACGGTTACTTCTCAGTTGCTGGATATCAATCACCCCACTGTAAAAATATACTACAGTTTTTGGACAGTTGAATTTATAGCTTTGAGTTATTGCATATAAAGTTGATATAAACATCCTAAACGTTTGGATCTTGTGTGTACTACTCTTGGCAGCTGTGATGCTGCAGTTCAACAATAAATGGTACAAACTAATTCCTCAAATTTGAGCTTGAAAAAAGTTCAGGGTCATTTCAGAGCCTTTACAGACAATGTAATAAAGTTGTGAATGCCTTAGTAGATTAAACAAAGTAAGTGCTCCATTACTTGCAAAAGGAAAAAAAAAAGAAGTGGAAACAAAGATTGAGTTAACTCACAGACCTACTATGTCCAACACATACTAGGGTTCAAATTCCTAGTTCTCCCTGTGGCTGCTCTACGGATCCCACATACTTGCCTAGAAGATTCTCCATATTCACAATTTTTCTACCTGTAAGTGTGACCCTCATGTCTAAGCCAATGCACACTACAATATTAGGAATTGGGAGCTATTCAAGCTCTCCAGTTTTAAAGCATATTTTTTCCCCTGAATATGTTTCTTCAGATGATTGAGTAAAACAGTGATTGCCAACCTCCAATATGAAAGATAGTGTTCAAGTATGTTGATTTGAATACAAGATATTTATAAATTTGTGTTATGTAACTGTTTCTCTTACAAGAAATGAATTTATAACCCAATGACTTTGGATAAAAAAATTAATTTACTCAAAGTAAAATATATATATAAATTGTGCATTATTCACAGGCAACAGAAATATATAAACAAATGCATCATCCTCCCCACACATCGGAACAGCTAATACCATGTGGGGTTTAATGATGGACCAAAGGTTTCAAAACAAATTAGGAGCTAAGCGAGAACTGGACTTTGGGCCCTCTAACTAGTAATTGTTAGCTTATGCTTCTTATGTAAACTCATTTGATTAACAGTAAAAAAAAAAAAAAAAGAAAAAAGAAAATTATGGGAGATGTAGATAACATAAGAATACAGAAATAACCTGGTATCACCTTTTTCTTTTGGCCTTTTTTCCCCTTTTATTCACAGTTTCTAAAATTGTTACTCCCTCTCATTTCTATTCTCATAAAAATCACTTATCCTGTCCAATTTGCCCTATTATAATAACTTAGTGAAAAAAATCATACCCATACAATTATTTCTAATATCCTAGGAAATTTTTATTTTTGAAACCTATTTTACATGATAAAAAAGGAAAAACATTTATATTTCTGTCAGGTGTAGAAGATTAGAAAATTATTTTATACTTTGGGGAATTAACAATATAAGTACACATCAGAGACAATGCTTCAAAATTGGGTATTATTTCATTGAAGCTCTGACTGCCCATTTCCTTAGTATTTTTATCTGTAATAAAACCTTGGTGAAGAGACAGTTGTGCTTAAAAAGTATCATTGTGCCTCAGCAATGGGATTTTGCAAATTAAAAATTTTTACTCATTCTCCTCTCATAGAACAACTTAAAAGCATTGACAAGCTCTCAAATTGCAATTACTAAAACAATTATTTGATTTAACAATAATTACTTTTAAGAAAAAAGACCCAAATTTACCTCAACAATGTTTGGTTTTTTAAAAAAATTAAATGTTTTAAGCATTTATTGCTTAAATATCTATCAGTATTCTTATCAACATAGAGTTTATCAATTTTTCAGAATAGGATTTTTAATATTATCACTGTGTCTTAGGAAATCTAATAAGAAAGCTGAATATTGAAATTCATATAATACCTATATGTTTTAGATCTATCTTAACATATGATATTATTTGTTATACTCACATATTATATATTTTTCTTATATAAACAATTCATGTAATTCCTCCTTCTCTACAGCTTTTCCAAATGTATTAAAGAAATTCATTCCACCTTCTTTATAACTTGTCTGAATCATAACTTATAATACTTGACATTATTGTTCTATATATTTATTGCACTTAAACATTCAATTCCTACATTCTCACCTAAAAAGTGAATTGTCCAACATCTGTAAGATGTTTTATTGTTATTTTATACCTCTGTTATTTTAAACCCTACTGATATCAGAATTTTCATTCTGATATCAGGTAGGGTTTTAAATAACCAGTGAGTTCCAAGTAAGCCAAAGTGATTTGTGCTTTTATCCTATTTATATACTACTGGAGGCCTGGTGAACAAAAATTCATGCACTCGGGGGTGGGGGGGGGGTGTTCCTCAGCCTGGCAGCCTGGCCTGTGCCCTCTCGCTATCCAGGAACCCTTGGGGGACGTCTGACTGACAACTTTGGCCTGCTACCCATGGGGAGTGGGCCTAAGCTCAGTCTGGCCTCCCTCTGTGGAAGGTGACCAGCAGGCCGATTAGGGGAAAGCACTGGCTGGTGAGCAGCCAGCCCCACCTCCAGATCACCTCACCCCTGCAGGTTGCTGTTGCCCCCAATTTTTGTCCCCTCCCGCTGCCCACTGGTACTCCCCTTGGCTGTCCTGGTGCCACTGCTTGCTGGCCTTTCCCCACCCCCGACCGCCGGTCATTCCACCATTTGGTCAATTTGTATATTAGACTATCATTAGCTAGGATGTTCTATAAGTTAAACATAATATTGCTGTAATATCTTTTTCTCTCCTATAAAATATATGTCTTAGACTCTGGTTGCCACTGGCAATCAGAGCCTAAGACAAGGACTTATTAGGTAGGAGTCTCAGTGACAGGAGATGGAGATTGAGGACAGAAAAACAGAAATGAGGGAAGGCAAATATTGTCCTGTCCAGCACAGTGAGACAAGGAGAGAAAATAAAAGGCATAGATATCACTAAGCAACAAACAACAGCCTTTATTTGCAGATGAGATCATTAACTATACAGGCATGCCCTAGAGAATTACAAAAAGCTTAGGCAACTAATGAGTTCAGGAAGTTTGTCTGACACAAGATAAACAAAAGTTATTTATATTTTTATATACTGGCAATAAGCATCTAGACATCTAAATTTAAAATGCAATGCCATACAGAATGGCTTCAAAAAATGAAATATTGAGGTGGAAAGCCAAGAAAATATAGACAGGATTTATACATTAAAATTATAAAACACTAATGAAAAAAATAAAACTCATAAATAAATGGAGAGGCATAGCATGTTTATGAATAGAAAGACTTTAGATAGCAAAAATGTCAATTCTCCTGAAATTGATATACAGGTTTACGAATATTTCTACCAAATTCCTATCAATATTTTTAGCCAATGTAGACATGACTATTCTGAAATTCATGTGAAAAAGCAAAAAACAGTTTAAACAATTTTGAAAAAATAGGAAACAACCTACCCGATTTCAATAATTATTATACAACTAAGATAATTAAAATTGTGTGGTATTGGCAGATGGATAGATGCATAGATCAATGAAAGATAACAAAAAACCTAGAAATAGACTCACACAGATATGCCAACTGATTTTTAGCAAAGATGCATTTCCTCAGAAAACATGTGTTTTCTTATACCTTATAAAATATGGAATCAAAATAGATCACAGATTTAATTCCAAAATGTAAAGTTATAACACTTCTAGAAAAAAATATAAATAAATGAGGATATTTAAGATATAGATCTGGGTAAAAGTTTTTTAAGCTGAAACCCAAAAGAAGAAAATTATATTGAGTGTAAAACGCCAATCTCAAAAAATTATGTATGATAGCATTAAATCTTACAAAAGACACTATAAGATTATTGCATACCTTTGGACTCTGCACTGACATACTCAGATAAATAGAATGAATGTGTGTTCCTATATGCTGTCTGGGTATAGTACACAATAGTCATACCAGTAGGTCCTTACAAGGTACCATCCTACCAATTTTTAAGAAAACAATAGTTTCTGTTGTGTTATCTAAAGGTTACTTCAAATCAGGCACAAGTGCAGATATTCATTTTCTAAAATTGGCTTATCTGTGCTTTGGTCTTATTTTTAAGTAGCATGAGGTGTCCAATAAATTGATGTGTGTTCTCAGGGAATCTGAAAAAGATTTTGAATACACTCTCCATTTTTTGAAAATTATTTACACACCTTTAAAAAAGTCAAAGTGTCTTATCTCACTCTTTATCCAGGTATATTAAACAATCTTACATTAGCTTTTATCATAGTATATGAAAGGAGAATGAGCAATCACTTTCTATCTTACCAAGCAGGTCACTGTTTCCTCACATTAACATACTAATATACAACTAGAGTCCTGGTGCATGAAATTCTGCACCAGGGGTGGGGGACCTTCATCCCAGCCTGCGTCCTCTCCCAGTACAGGACCCCCACAGTGGACATCCCTCTCACAATCTGGAATCCCTTGCTCCTTCCTGCCCTCCTGCTCACTCCTTACCACTGGACTCACTGCTTGTTAGCACTGCCATGGAGGCAGGAGAAGCTCCTACCACCTCCGCTGCGCTCGCCAGCTGTGAGCCCTGCTTCTGGCTGAGCAGCCGCTCCTCCTGTGGAAGTGCACTGGCCACCAGGGGAGGCAGCTCCTGCATCATCATCTGCCCCTGGTGGTCAGTGCACATCATAGCGACCAGTCATTCAAATCATTCCATCATAAGTCACTTAGGCTTTTATTACATAGATGAATCATGAATTTCCCTTTGAAAGGGAAGCTGTCTCTACTTTCACTGGCTCATAGAAGGTACAAATTAAAGTCACTGATCACCAAGCAGAGTTACTTGCAGAATATTTAGAGATGTTCATCACTCCTCTATGGAAAATAGTCTGTAAATTATTTAACATCTAGAGCTAATTTCTATAGTTTATAATTCTGCATATTTCTTATTATTCATATATTTTCATTTTTTCAGGAATCTAACAATACATGGATGAACATTCATGTTTCAAACAGTCAGAGCAAAGGAAAACATGTATAGTCAACATGGTTGTTCCCATTCCATTCTCTCACACAATGCTGTCTCCCTGCTAAAATGTAACTGTTTGGTAATGGACCAAAAAAAAAGTAAAATAAAAAAAACCACAGTGTTTACCTTTTCAGTGCATTCTTTTTACATTAAATAAATGTTCAAGTGGTTTAAAAAAAATGGTCTCTTATTATCTGGATGACATTAAAAATTGTTAACTACCAATATAGCAGGGATACCAACTACTAGTAAATGGGGTTGAGACCATAAACAACCAAAACAGCTTGCTATAGGGCTCATGAGCTGAGTATAAGTCCTGTATATTATCATTTTTCAACATTTTAAATACCGTGGATATCCAGTCTTCTTGGAGTACTGTGTAATTTTTCATTGTTCCTTTAGCTATAAAAATTCCTAGAGATTAAGCCCTATTATGTTCATTGGAACTAGATTGACTGATTTACTTCTATATTAGTCCATCATCGTCTTCATCTTTGACCCAGTAATCAAGTTTACATCAAGGTGCCATCTGTATCTAAAGTAGATTCCTGCTTTAATTTTTCTTTCCTTATTGATTTGGATTTCTCAGTGTTAGAGTCACCAAAAGAGGAGTACATGAGGCCAAAAGTAGTAAGGGATTATAAATTTATTAGACCATTGGATACCAGATGAGGTGAGCCTCAACATGGCACCAGCCACCCAGAGAGTCAGAGGTTTTAAAGGACACAAGGTGGGCCCTAACCGGTTTGGCTCAGTGGATAGAGCATCAGCCTGAGGACTGAGGGGTCCCAGGTTTGATTCCGGTCAAGGGCATGTACCTTGGTTGCAGGCACATCCCCAGTAGGAGGTGTGTAGGAGGCAGCTGATCCATGTTTCTCCCTCATCAATGTTTCTAACTCTCTATCCCTCTTCCCTCCTCTCTGTAAAAATTCAATAAAATATATAAAAAAAATAAAAATAAATAAAATCAGGTTTTTCCAGCAGGGAACTCTCTGGGCAAGTCAGATTCTGGGCAAGTTCGGAGGGAAAGATAATGGTCTTGGCAAGTGGAATGTGGTCTGAGTAATTGGAATGTTAGTTGTGAAGTGGTCTAAAGGTCAGTTCTAGAGGAGGGTGTATCAATTCAATTATTTTATCAGACCTAACACTCAGCAGGTCTCATTTAAACACAATATTATTTTCCCACTAGAAGCCTAATGCACAGAATTTGTGCAAGGGACTGGGCCCTCGCAGCCATGGTGGCTTAATCCGGAAGGTCATTCAGCTCTCTGGTCTAATTAGCATATTATGCTTCTGTTATTATAGATTGCTTCTGAGGTGCTTGAGTTCTTCAATAAGTTAGGTTCTCCTAACATCTTCTGGAAGGAATAACAAAGAAAGACTACCTGGAACTAAGGCTAAACCTTATAGTCTTATTATATTTCATACATAACCTCTCAAGTTGATCAGAAGCTTAGCATGTCTTGAAGTAAAATGGTTTATCCTCTGTGATTGAATTTGCAGTGATCAAATATCAGATATGTTTTGCAGAAGCAATTCTCAGAACCGTTAAAATAGCCTTCAGGGCCTGGATTAAACTAGTCCTATAGCACACTCTATTTAAATAAATAGCTTTCTTAATCAAATAATAGTTCCCCTAAAGAGCTCACTCATTGAATGAACCTTTTCCTCTTAGGATTCTCTTCACTGCACCCAGATGTAATTTCTTTGCAAACTGCCTCTGGCAATATTTTTCTTTTGTCTTAATGTACAGATTTGAAATTTTTATATCCATTACCCATAGTCCTCACTAAAGGGCTTTCCATTGAGAAACAGTTTACCCAATGGGAATCAACTGTCCTCTTTACCTGACCTAATCTACCTAAGCCAGCATTTAAAATAAGAGAGTCTACCGACATACACAGGTCCCGTCAAAAGCATGGTTTTATTCTCTTAGCACAATGCCTCTTGCAGAGCTGGTCTTTACAACACTGTCCATGATTAGGACTGGATGAAATGGAATGTTTAGTGGAAAATACACTGACAAATAAGAACTTCCAATCACGATACCCATTCCACATAAGACTAAGGGACTTGTGGTTTCTGGGATTTCGCTGGAAATCTGGATCCACTCTAATGCTGAGATGCAAGTAGGAAGGCTCTGCTCCTATGAATGGCTAGGAGCTTGGTATTCCTGACTCAAGGACATCAGGGGTAATAAAAACAATATTATCCATCTGAAAAATAGTTAGACACAATCAATCATGACCTTGACACATTAAGAAAACCGAAGGCATCAGAAGTATATTTGTAACATCTGAATTTGTTGTAGTGAACCCCTACACCACTGAGGAAAAAGAGCAGTTTCAGAGAATACACAGAAACTTACATACTTTGTGTTGAATCCTTCAAAATGTATTGTATTTCTAGTCTGACTACACTCAGTCTCTATATATTAAGACTGCAACCCTAAAAATAGCTACCAAATATTAGGTGATCTCATGATTTGCATATGCACAGTTAGAGTAGTCTTCACTCTTATCAAGCAAAAATATCTTGGGGTTGTATACTCTAAAGTCCCTGCTTCAATTTCTATCCTGTCAGCTGAAGTAAAACGTAACTATCAGTTGATATGGTCGTTAGGACATAATTATGCACTAGCTTCCTACAGCAGAAGAAGACCAGATTTCTTGCCTAATGATTCTCATTATTCCATTCTGAATCCTGTCCACATCTCTCAGGCTAATTTTGAAAAGGCCAATCCAAAGTGGACATCACATTTTTTTCTACTAAGAAGATTATTTCTCCCACCACAGGTACTCTCCTTTCTGCCATTAAGACTTTAATCTGTTTGCAAGGGATGGTGAAGATGCTATTTATAACATCCCTGAGTTTCTACATTCAGCTTTTCCATTATGGAGAAGATAGCAAGCATACTGAACTTTATGCACCTGCCAACGGAGTCCTGCATAACTCACCACATCAGTTTGCATTAATTAATGCAAGAGTAAGCTTGCATTAGGATTGGAAAGTTGGCAGCCCAGCATTTCTGAAGCTTAAAATTCCTTAGTCAGTAAACGTATATCTCCAATTGGTATATTAGGTTATCAAAAAAAAAAAAAAGTTTTAAAGACCTAAGGACTGAAAGTAAGCAGAATCTACACCTTGAAAGGTTTATACTTGCATGCTAATGTCTTCGTAGAATTTTTTCACACGTTGCCACAAATAATGTTCCCCGGACAGGGTATTATTAATAGTATTTTCCGGAAACCATGGGAGATGATTTGTTTAGTTTTGACATAAGTTGGATTATTTGGATCCCATGATCCTACATTTCGCATGCAGTACTGCATCTTCTTAGAACAAACTCACTAAAGCCTGGGTTAATATGTATTTGTGATGAGCAGCCTGTCAGCATTCTTGAAGTTTTTATTATCAGAACTAACAACAATACTTTCCAAAGTCCCAAGTTTATGTTGGTAGCTGGACTGAAATTACATTTAAGAATGATCCATACCTTTTTAAGCCAACATTTAAAGGAAAAGAAAGAGAAAAGGCAAAGGCAAGGGACTTTGGACCAAGACATTTTTAAGTTAGTGATTATCTAGGCTTACATCTCCTATGGCATAGTAAACATGTGCCTGTTCTAATTTGTTTTTGGAAAATGTTTATGGGACACTAAGGTTTCGAATATGAATAGTATCAAACATTCACAAGGAGTGTGACTAGAGAGTATCTCCGTACTGAAATTAGATATTACAGTTTAAAACAGTGGCTAGGAATGGAATTCACAAGATGAATTTGGGGGAACAAATATTAGCATTTGTTTTGGACTTCATGCATAAAAACACTGAAATTCAAATAAAAGATAGCTACTCTTGTTCCATAACCTCTTCGAAAATCTGTTCTTTGATTGTGGTTACCAATCTCAATCTTGAATAAATACATTGGTGCTGCAGGGGTCCCAAGAAGGTCAGAAATCTTAGCCTTCGAGAAAAACAAAAGGCCAAAGAAGATAGGAAACACCATGAGGGAAAAATGGAATATAGGAAATATTATTTTTTAACTTACACAACTTTCTTCCAACTCTTTAGCTGCACATAGATTTACATGTCTTTTTTTTTTTTAAATTCACTTTATTTTTATTGTTGTCAAACTTACAGATGTCTCTTTTCCTCCCCACCTTTCCCCACCTCTACCCAGTACCTGCCACTGACTTCCTTTGGGCCATCACCACACTGTTGTCTGTAGCTATAGTTTATGCATCTATGTTCTTTGGCTAATCCTTCACCTTCTTTCATCCAGTCCACCCTACCCCTTCCCCCTGACAGCTGTCAGTCTGAAAATATTTTTAATGTTGTTTTCTCATTTATATAATAAGCATAAGTGGTAAGTTGCTTTCTGCTTTGTAACTCTACTGTTGATGAGATGTCCATTTTTAGAAATGTTATGAAATATCAAAAATCTCTTATCAAAAAAGATAACTCTATTGATTAGCCATTTATTAGAACTATTTTTTTCAATTTGTTGTTTTCTATGTCTCGTTATTTTTAGATTCTTAATTGTTTAGAATATTACAAATAGTATTACCTATGTCTCTTTTTCCCCCCATTGACCTCTCCCCAGCAAACCCCATACCCAGCACATGTTCTCACCCCCCTAATATCTGCATCCATGGATTATGCATGCATACAAGTCCTTTGGTTGATCTATTACTCCCCATCCCCTGCTTTATGATTGAAAAAATTCCCTAGAGCTTCTAATTCTGGACATTTCCAACCTTGTTCTCCTCCACCAACCATGTTCTTCTGACTACTATTGATACCTCAGGCAATGAACTTCTGAGCCCTAATGTGGGATGAACCGACACAGTGCGTTGTGTAACTGATCTTTAGAGCCATACTTATCCTGAGACGACTAACTGGTTATACATACATGGACACCATAAATATAACCCATTAAATTTAAATTAAATGTATATATAACTCAATATCCTTTTACTTGAATCAAGGGGAAGAAAATGCCAAGGATACTCTGATGATCTTGGAGAAGGAGAGTACTACTAATTGACTTAAGCTAAAATGCTACATTTTGAAGAGTTTACAAATAAACACAACCTACTAAATGTTAGAGTCTTTCCACGTCTTGGAAGGGGTCCCTTTAAGTGAGATCCACAAAAGTTATACTTCATTAATTTCACAGTAAATATATGAACCTTGCTGTGTTTCATTCAGGAATTATACATTAGGATTAAAAGAGATAGAGATAAATAAGGATGATATATTTGATGAAGAAGAGTGAAAGAATTAAGTGAGAGAGAATAAATATCAAGACAAATAGCTTTCAGCTAGGAATAGTAATCATAACCATAACAATAATAATAACTACAAATTTAAAGTCATGTATGATGTGCCAGTGTGTTTTCTATCCTGGAGGAAAGGCTCTTGTAATTGTTGGCTATAACTAAAATTAAAACATATTAAGAATCTGTTCTATTTTTGGCATCAACCCCCTGATGCATAATTGAGAGTACTTTTCACATTATGAATATGAACTCTTGGGGTGAATACCACTAAATCCCTATGGGAATTCATACTAAGGATCGAGATTTGATTCGTAAACACTTTGTAACTAATACCCAGGGCCTCTTGTGCATCACAGGACAGTGATCACAGGCAATGAAAATATGTGCAGACACCTTTCCTAGAAAATAAATGTAGGTAGATGTAACCAAGCAAGATTTAGATTCAAATTCAGGTAAATCTACTATGGACTAAGTGCGTTCCCAAGTGGTACCTTTAATTCCTCAAACAACAAATAAATCTCCATGAATAGTATTACATTCATAGAAATTTCACATTAAAACTACATGGAGTAAGCCTTTCAGACAACCTGGAATATTCTGCATTTTTTTCAGTAATTTCCATGTATCATTATGAATTTAAAATCAGAAAGCTGTGAAAAGCTAGAGAGTCATATACAGAATTTCCCATGGTCTTTCTTATAATCTAGTTCAAGGTTTTTCACACTTTCTATAAAGGGCCAAATCATAACCACTTTAGCCTTTGCAGACCAGGTGGTCTCTTTTGTGACTACTGAGTTCATAGATGAGTAAAGGAATAGGCCTATCCATGTTCCAATAAAACTTTATTTACAAAACAGAAAACAGACAGGGTTTGGCTCAACTGCTATAGTTTGGTGATTTCTGTGTAGTCCCCTCAATCTGAACATTTTAAACATGATTTTAAAACACAATATTTACATTTTATGGGTAATTTAAGTGGTTTGTAAGGGAAAATTTTTACTGTTATGAGTTAGGCAGTGGCCTGAGATCCTAATATTAGCATATCTCACAACTTTAATATTTATGGATTGGAATCCTTTGAACATAGTTAACTTCTCCAAAAATGTGTTTTTTTATCTTTTATTTTGACCCTTAGGAGAGATTAAATAGTATTAAAAAATCCACCAAGATACCTAATAATTACATTCATAAAGCAAAGGTTTTGGGATGAGTGAACAATTGGAGCCACTGGTCTGACCAATTTGCCTTTCTTTATAGATAATGAAAATTACATGTACTCAGATTTCTTTGTTACTTGGAAGATTGCCATACTTAAAAACTTTTGTTGTCTAAATTAACAAACATGGCTCAGGATAAGGAGTCTTTGGTATTTTATTTGTAAACACTGCATTATTAAGGTGGGTAAAGCATATATTCCTGTTGACTGCTTTGTGTGCCCTTTTTTTATGTATTTGTTGTTTTGGTTGTTATTCAATAATGGAAATAGAGTGAGGATTTGGCTGTGTTATCTGATCAACTTAACAAACTGAAGCAATGAAAAAAATCTGTGACTTTTTCTATTGCTGTAAGTAAAAATTATGCAAAGTACACACCTCCTAAAGCCTAGACTTATTAAAGAGAAAAAAGATGATTCAAGTATACAGGACCTCAAATATTCTTGAAAGAAAAAAATTTTGGGGGAAATATCTTATTTTAAATAACTCAGAAAAAAAGTTCTTCATTGTTAATTTCTATGTCCAGAATCACTATCACAGGATTAAAACAATGGTAATAATAACAATAGTAATCTGATGCTATTCATTCTTCTATTTATATGGTTTTTACTTTGCAAATGTTTACTTCTCAGCATACTATCCCTCAAATGCTAAAGAGCTGATAGGACAAGACCCAAACCCACTTGACTATGTCAATGTCATTTTTTGTAGTTAAAGAACTATTGATTAGCAATTGGATGCAGATGAAATTGCTACATAGCTCATAATTATAGCATGTGATTTTAAAAAATAAATGCTTTTATTGAATGCACATTTTGATGCTTTCTTGGAAAAGTGATGTTGTGGTACAGAACTACTCTTGAAATTATTAGCATTCACACATGCATTAGTCAATACTGCAGATGTTTCAGTGCTATGGACTCTCAACTCTGAGGAAAGGAGCTTAAACTATCTGTATGAAGCAATTTACCTGGCAAATGATTATGCACGCCTTTCACATAATAGAGTGCAAGATTTGAGGAAATTTTGGGTAAATTTAACATGCTCGATACAATTTCTATATACATATGGGGCACTTATGAGTAATTTATGGTGTAACAACTTGCTGGGTGAATATATCCAGTTGTTCTATGTTGTCTCTGTCATAATAAAAATGTAAAGGTAGGCAATGGTATCTAAAGTTAACTGAGATTGCAAACCCATAGGGGAAGACATTGATGGCTGGCTTATTGATTGTGTATTAAAATTTGCAAAGATAACTCGGAAAACCCCTTCTCACAACTCACACCACACTCCTGCAAAGTGGGAATTTGATTGACTTCTAGTGTCTTTCTTATTGTTGCTGTCATTGTAACAATGTCATCCTCCAAAGTGCAGCATTAGGCAGAGAGTGATATCCAGAAATGATGTTTTTAAAGTGCCAGAATATTAGCATTTGGTTCTGATGGTCTATTTTGTTTGTTTGTTTTGTTTTTTATTTTTAAAGCAGAGCATCCAAGGTATAGCACTCTCTGAAATGTAATTGCAAGGCAACAATATGGTAAAAAATTAATAGCAGGACCAACTCCTGTCTAATGGAAGCTCTCCTTCTCCAGGTATTCAGAAATGTATACCATGGCCATAGGACAGTTACATATTCAGCCTGAGAAGGAGAGGAGTGAAATAACATAATGCTCCATAAGCACTGAAAAACAGAACCTTAAAACTTTACTCATTTTGTTTAAGTGTTCTTTATTTTGAAGGTATGATCCACATTAAAACATTTTCCATATAATATCCAAATAATGTTAATATTCCCAAGATTGGTAATATGTATAGAGTTTTCTAGGATAACCTGAAGTCATTCATAATCAGGCCCTGAGTTCCCCATAGTTTAACATTTTGAAACAGAATTACCTCTGGCCATTGAAAATTTGGAGGGGACAATTTATATATTACTAGAGGTCTGGTGCATGAAATTCATGTACAGGTGTAGGGGGTGGTCCCTAAGCCCAACCTACAACCTCTCCAATCTGGAAGCCCTTAGGGGACATCCTACTGATGGCTTAGGCCCGCTCCCCAAGATTCTCTGGTCTCTGTGGACCTGTCTGCTTGACGCCAGTGCAGCCCCTGGTGTCTGCTCTCTGTGGAGGCCTGCTTGCCCCTTGCTGCCATGGCCAGGGGCAAGCAGGGCCTTGCTGTCTGCTCACCATGAGAGACTGCTTGCCCCTTGGCACCATGGCAAGGGGCAAGCAGCACCCTGACTGCTCACCATGGGAGACTGAGGTGCTGCTTGCCCTTCACCCCCATGGTGATGGCTTAAAGGACTGGGGGACTCCAGTGCTGCTGAGGGGACTGGGAGCTGCCATCTTGTGGCTGTGGTATAGCATTCTCTAATAGTATCTTTGTCGCCAAGTGACAGTCAATTTGTATATTCTGTCTTTATTAGATAGGATGAGTGCTCCAGCAGAACAAGTTAGAATATCAACAATCATAGAATGCCTGGACCCAATGCAGCATCACTTCACAAATGAACCACCCTTTGTCTGAGCAGGCCTAAGAAACATCATGTAAGAGTAGTTCTGGTAAAACCTCAACATACCCCCCCAACCCTTTTCAACCATGTGTAGGAATCAAGGCAGTATGCTTTCAGTTACCTTTATTTTTTAGTTTTTCTTTTTCTATCTTTTTGTTAATTTTCACCCAAGGATAGTTTTCCATTGATTTTTAGAACAAGTGGAAAGGAGAGGGAGAGACAAACAGAGAGAAACATCCATGTGACCGAAACATATCAATTGATTGCCTCTCGTATGCACCCTGACCAGAACATCAGGGATAGAGATTGCAACCCAAGTACCTGCCCATGACCATAATCGAACCCTGGGACCCTTCAGTCTGCAGAGCTGATGGTTTATCCACTGAACCAAACTGGTGAGGGCTTAATTTTTCGTTAACTAATTTAATTCTAGGTTCTCAGCCAGAGTCACTAAAGGGATAATAAAGGCCTTCATGGTCTGGAAGATCAAAAGGAGTACCATATTTTCCAGGGTATAAGGCGACTTTTTAACTCAGGAAAATCTTCTCAAAAGTCAGGGGTCATCAATGGAGCCGGACGGAGACCGCAAGTGTCTCAGGTCGGCTCCTTTTGATGCTGCATACGGTCTCCGTCCAGACTTTCTAACCCAGGAAATCTTCTCAAAAGTTGGGGGTGGTCTTATACGCCCAATTGTCTTATACGCCAGAAAATATGCAAACGTTCCTAATGAGTTACTGATACCAACTGCAGCCATTTAGTACTTGGCCATTCTAAAAACATTGATACAATGATACATATTTACATTTACTATTTAAATTTAGCTTGTTAACAAAATGGCTGAAAAATTAAGTCAGATAAAACTCCTATGACAAATAGTGAGAAAAATATGAAATAATACGTAAGCTGCTAAAAGAAGTCTCAGATCGAAACCTAAACTTCAGAATTTTAGAGGTTTTATAGTACATTTAGGATGAATAAACTTAAAGTGTTTAGAGAATAGGAGACAAAGAAAGCTTGAAAGAATAGAAAGGAATACAAACAGAGATGCTATAAAGAATAGTTATGAAGGTTTTTTTCAGAGAACACATGGAAAGTAATGCCTCATAGAACATTTCCAAATGTAGAAGTCAAATGAACAAACAAAAAATACTAATGGATAACATTAAGTAGCAGGTCATACTGAATTCCTATTAACTGCTGAAATTAATGTTTTCTAACCATTTCCAAGTCTGTGGGGCTTTTGATCTCTCTTTATTGTATTAACCTCCAAAATTCAAAGTAAAATAATAACAAGAGGATGAAAAATAACCTTAAGATGACTTTTTAGAATCATCTTGTGTGTGCTTCCAAATGTAGTGACTTCAATTCAGATTGTACTTATTACCACTATAAACAATTATTATTTCAGTAGTTCTACCATGCATGGAATGAGGTTATAAGAGTGCTATAATACTAAATTATTGTTAAAGTCTTGTCTTACTTTGTCTATTTTTATTATGTTGTTAATATTTGTTATGTGTTAAAGAAAGCAAACGATGCCTTAATAAATACAACTTATGAGTAGCAAGAACTCATTTTTGGTTTTGATTTTATTATAAATTTATAAGTAATAAGCAAAATTGAGTGGAGTTTTCTGTCTTTTTACATACTGAAGAAAAATTGTTATGAGGAGAAAAAGTGAGAAAGAAAAGAAATTAATGGAAACAGAATATCTAGAAATCATGAGTAGTCAACATGACCATATTGGTCAACTCAAGATTTTTTCTCCTTAGAAAACTTATTTATCTATCTATCTATCTATCTATCTATCTATCTATCTATCTATCATCTATCTATCTCCTCATCCTAGGATATTTTTCCATTGATTTTTAGAGAAAATGGAAAAGAGAAGGAAAAACAGAGAGAAATATTGATATGAGAAACACAGCGATTGGTTGCATTCTGCATGCACCCAGACCAGGGACTGGACTGGGAGCATCCTGCCCTTGACCAGTTCTCAGGCCCACTCTCTATCCCCTGGGCCTAACTGGCTAGAACAAAAAAACCTTTTAAAATCAAGCCAAGCTTATGCTTCTGAATATTTTTCACAAATTTTCTCTTAAAATATTTTAATTCATTTCCAAATTGAGAATTTCATAGCACGAAGACTTATATTTCTAATTAAAATCCCAGTACATTTGTATAACCATGACCTAAATTTCAGTCTACTCTTTATAATTTGATAAGAACATGCTTTTAATTTCTGTATCAGAATACTTTCTGATTTAATCTAACAGCATTTCAGAACATTTTTTTGAAACAAAAAGCACCATTCACAGAGTTTATAGTTTATTATTTGTAAAGCTGAAATTCAAGACCAAATATTATAGATTCAGGGTGATGTTTGAATGGAGCAATGAAGAGTAAGGAGTATGTTGACTCTAATTTCTGACTCGGCTATATTTGAAATGTGTGAAAATAAACAGTCTCCTTCAGTGTGCTTCTTAGATAACTGTGTCCACCATGACAAAAATAGGTTCACGTATGCTTAGGAGGTACACACTGACCAGTGGCCCAAGAATATACTGACTAATGATATAGAATAAGAGGGAGACTGCTGATTTCAATCCATAATTGCATGGGTGTCTTAGTCTATTCATGCTGCTACAAAAGTACTGTAAACTGGTGGCTTATAAACAACAAATGTTTATTTATCACAGTTCTGCAGATTGAAAAAGCTCAAGATCAAGGCAAAGGCAAATTCAGGGCTAAAGAGCCCATTTCCTGGTTCATAAACAGCACCTTCTCCCTGTGTCCTCATTTAGTAGAAGGGCAAGGGCAAGGGGGCACACTAGGGCCTCTCTGATAAAGGTATTTTTCCTATTTATGAGGACAGAGCTAATGAGCTAATCACCTCCCAAATGTCTTAACTCCTAATATCATCACATTGGGCATAATTAATTTCAAGGGGACACAAATATTCACTCCATAGCAATGTGCACACTGTATTGGTTTAACTGGAAGATGGAGGGGGAAGTTTGAGTCATTGAGGAGATGTGTAAACAATTCTAAAGTTATGAGATAAGATATACTACTTGGAACAAAAGCTTGCACTTATGGCAATGACTGAGTTAAACAGAAATGTGAGAAATAGTGTGTTTAATGCCAACTATATCTTGGCAATATTGAGTATTAGAGCCTAGAGCCATAATATTGACCCTCTCCCGATTAGTTTAGAAACAATTTGGCAGCAGGCCTGACTCAGTCTGTGTTCACATGGTAATTTGTCTCTGTTCAGAGAAAAAAAAGATATAAAAAATAACTAGACGTAGTAAATACAGTAAACAATAGGTGGAGGAATTAAATAAGCTGATATTTAGTAAATTCAGTAACTGAGGAGCTAAACTTTTATTCTTTTTTTCTGTATGAAACAGCATTTTAGCCTGTAAATAACACTGTTTCCTCATATAATTATTTTTAAATGCTTACAAATTTTGGAGTCAACATATGCTACAATTGGCTGTGCTGTTTTGCCTCATTTTTGTGTGGACGCTGAAAGTTTCCAGTCTTGAGTAGAGTACACGGCAAGAGAAGATGGATAAGCTGGGCCCCTTTTCTAAATCATCAACTCTTTTTCTAAGCTCTTATAAGTTATTGGTTCTCATGAAGCTCAAAATACCTTCTGCAGTTTTGTATGTCATGCAGACCATGTAGCAAGCCTCAGAATTAGAGCACAAATTCCTTCTATTCTCCTTTTAAGAAATTGCTCTTGATTAACAAATGAGCTCTGATAGAAATGGAAGGTCTGATGAGGAGAGCCAAGCTGCCATGATGGTCGTTATTTCTTCCACTGACCTGTCAATTGACTGTAACCAATAAGATTCCATCTCAGAGGGAAGGGGGTGAAGGACGGATGAGTGGGAAGTGACCAACCAAAGAATCTGTCTGTGTATAATCCCAGGACACAGCCTATAAGGTGGTGAAGGCCTGGGTCAGAGACAGACTAGAGGGGTCAATGGGAGAAAAAGGGGACGTTGTGTAATACTTTCCATAATCCTATATAATAAAGAGGTAATAAGCAAATTGACTGTCATGCCCTCGCACAAGATGGCTGCTCCCTTGTGGTCACAAGATAGCTGCCACAAAATGGCTGGCAGGGGAGGGCAATTAGGGGCAACCAGTAGAATTAACAGCAAAAAGGGCTGTGATGGGGGAAGAGGGAGATGAGTTAGGTTCAACAATAGCCCTCTCCTTAGCAAGGCTAGAGAGCCTCTCCCATTGCTAAAGTGCAAAATTGAATCTCAGTGACATCAGTAGCAAACAGCTTCACTCTCAGATATAATTTCAAAGAGAGAATAGCAATCCTCACTGGGTAGGGTCTGAGAGAAGTGCCTGGTGGATAGTATAAACATTACTTATTATGATCACTGTGACCACAGGTACTGTATAAGACCTCTTCAGATCAAAGGGCAACAGTTTATCCCTGATGGAACAGATACTTAAATTTATTTTGCTTAACACGCCACTTATGCCTCTGCTAGCATCACCATCCGTGAGTTAGGGAAAACACACATACATGTACATATTGTGTTGTAAGGTTAGATAGGGTCTCTGCTGTAAATCAGAAATAGCTGTACTGTATTAATGAACCTATTCAGTGTGTTCTGATATATCCACATTGAGTAAGAAAAGCTGATGGATGACATAAGCACCCATTTAGGTAGGAATACAAAAATCACATATTCTTGATGAGCACAGATTTTGATTATAAAGTGCATTAAATAATTTATGAGCCAACTGATTTGATGTCTAGGGCAAAGAAAATGTGAAATGGATAGTAAAGTAGAAACATAATGCAAATTTTGGCTTATTGACTAGTTATAGAATAAGGAATGTAGTCTCCAACTTAATTTCCATATTTTTCCTTTCTTTGTTTCCTAACATTAACTGAGAAAAGTGTGGGAGGTGTTAACCTTTAAGATTTTGGTTACAGGTTGTGATGTGGATGGAGAGCTACTGGACAAGAAGGCAGATATTGGTGGAAACCTTGTTGGACTCACTTCATGGAGAAGGCACATGCAGGTCCTATTACCTCAGAGTTAGGTAGGCCAAAGCATATTTTGAAACTATAAGGAAAAAATGATGTACGTGAATATATAGAGTTCAAAATAGTGACGTGCTGCATTCTATTTTCGTGATTTTTAGATTATATGAATTTGGAGAGAGAGAAGGCTCTGCCTTCCACTCAAAAAGCTAAAGGGGCCAGGCTCTCTCTCCTCAGCTAATGTGAAAGGAGGCACTGAGCTGTGACCTTGTCTTAGTAATCCAGAGGCTCCTGACTGGCTCTGGATCTAGTGTTAATGATGGAAAGTCTTAGAACATTTCATACAGGTGATGTCTGGCACGGGTGTCAGGGTCCCCTGAATGGCAGATCACCTAATGACACATACCAACGACAGAATCCCCTTCACACTGTTCTCATGGCATAAAGGTGACTATATTTCTGGCTGCCTAGTTTGCCTTGGTCTTTTTTCCTATTCTGATCCTGATTCTCCTGGCTTCCTCTGATGATTCTTTGAGTTACTTAATATCACTGCATTAAGTTACTTGCCAGTTAAGTTAACCAATGCTGATTTTGCTTGTTACTGACCATTATTAATAAAAACATGGCATGGAATGTAATCTATGAAGAGTCTGACACCTGGCAGTATATCATTTATGCTGTAACTGATAGTATGTACTCTATTCATATTATTGACACTATGAAAACAGTATATAGTTCTGTTGATAACGCATTCAGTTAAGGTAACATTAGCTGCTCTGACAAAAAAAAGCACAAAAATAGATAATGATCAATATATATATATATTTGTGTGTATGTGTTTTAGCTCATATATAATCCAAAGAATCCAAAACAGGTACTTTTGATTTATAGTTCTTCCTTATAGGTGATTGAGGAACTCCAAAATTTTCCATTTCATGGCTCTACCAACTACAAAACACAGTTTTAAGGGTGCTAGCTTGTCCACATAAGCTGGTGAAATGAGAAAGAATGTGAAATATCTCTTATTGGAAGTTTCCATGGGCCAGACCTGGAGGTGACGCATGTCACCTTCTCCACATTCCATTTGCTGGGCCTCAGTGACATACTAAGTACTTAATACACATAATCTAACTCATTAAGTCATCACAACAACAATGAGGAGTAGACTTTTTTTTTTTTCACATTATGCATTAAGTAGTTTAGGTTTATAAAATTTAATTTATAAAATCTAAACTAATAAAAGTATAATATTAAAATTGACCTTTTCTTCAGGACAGTTAAGCCACGCCCACCAGCCAATCAGAGTGGCTGTATGCAAATTATCCCAGCCAAGATGGTGGAGGCCGCAGCCCATCACAAGCCGGCTACAGGCCTGAGATGGATTCCAGACAGCAGGGCAGCCATGGGGGCAGGGGAGCAAGCTGGCCTGAGGCTGCGGCCTAGAAAGCCACCAATTGCAGGGCAGGCACATGGAGGTTTTAAGCCTCCGTGATTTGTTCCTGGAGGTAGGCACCGGAGGGGCTGGGCGGGGGGCAGGAGGAGCAAGCTGCCTGCTGCCCCGCACCTCCCCTGGGGCCTGGAAAGCCACCGAGCACTGCACGGGCACACAGAGGCTTGCCTCCATGTGTCTGCACCGAGATTGGTTCGTTCCTGTAGGCAAGCACTGGAGGGGTGGGGCAGGGGGCGGGAGGAGCCAGCTGGTCGGAGCCTCCGTCCTGGGAAGGCATCGGGCGCCCTAGGCCTGCCGATGCCTTCCCAGGCAGAAACCTGGGTGCCCTGGTCACCCTATCGCTTCCCAGGTGGAAGGCTCGAGGGTCAATGGGAGCTGTGGTCAACCTGAAAACTGCTCTCAGCCCCTCACCCAGGCTTGCCACACCCCCATGGGGTGAGGGTCTCCACTGGGGAGCTTGGCCAGCCTGCAAACAGACATCGGCCCTTCACTCAGGTTGGCCAGGCACACCAGCAGGTGGACATCCCCAGAGGGGCCCCAGACTGCAAGGGGGCACAGGGCCAGGTTTAGGGACCGCCCACCCCCTCAGTGCACAAATTTTTGTGCACCAGGCCCCTAGTTTAATTTATAAAATTTAATCCTTTGCATCAGAAGAACTGGAAAATGTCACAGATGGTTCTGCCTGAGACATTGCTGCTTGTCATATACACTATGATAGACCACACCCTTTCATTTTCATCAAAGCTATTACATTTATTACTTCAAACAGATTTAAAACCAAAACCATGGTTGAATCAGCATTGTTGTTGCACTAAATGCTTTACTAGTAGTTACATGGCCAAACACCAAAATAATATGGTTTTTACTAAACTTTATAGAAAACAATGATTTGCATCAGAAATACAGAAATGGTCAGAATGCTTGCATGGTTGCACATCTACATTTATTGTTTTATTTTCAATTCTGAGTAGTTCCATGATATAAATCTTTTAATTCATGTTTCTTAATAATCTTAAATTTAGTCTTGAGGCTAAAGAATAATTATTTAATACTTTATATTGCATGAATGGCAAATTGAGAAAAGGAAATGAGAAAAATCTTAATGATTAAAATTATAATATTTCATGGGTAAAATTATAGTTATAAATACATATTCTGCTTTCTAATTGAGCACCAAGACTTTATGTTATTTTCTTGTAAAAACTTCTTTCTTAATAAATTATTTAATGATGTATTCAAGTCAACTCTGTAGTATATAGTACATAAGGTTATTTTTTATCTTTAGCAGACAATTGTAACTTTCATTTTCCTACTATTTAAAACTATTTTTATTGATTTCAGAGCCAAAAAGAGAGGGTGAGAGACAGAAACATCACTGATGAGAGAGAATCATCAATTAGTTGTCTCCTGCATGCCCCCTACCTAGCTCCTAACCTGAACATGTGCCCCCGCCAGGAATCAAACCATGACCTCCTGATTCATAGGTTGATGCTCAACCACTGAGCCACACCCAGCTGGGCTGTTTTCCTACTGTTTTAAGAAGGAAAGATTTGCACACCTTTCACATCCACAAGTGAAAAATATGGTGAAATGTACAAGAAACAAAATTATGATTCTTTTTTTGTAAAATAGATTGCTCATTTTGTGAAAGGAAACTCTACAGAGGTGCAGCACAGCAAGGACAGCTTAAAAAGGTTTTTATTCAGAAACAAGGGCAATTAAAAGAATAAATTTTCCGAATAGCAATGAAATTTACATGGAATAAATGTAAACTGTCTCTCTATGAAAGGAATATCTGATAAAGGAATGTCTTATTATCCATGAAGCAAAAAGTTTAATATAATCCCAAAGTCTTCAATTTTAAATAACAGATTTTCAATAGACTTCTTCAAACAATAGCTCAATAAGTAATAGAATCCTCTTAAATAAAGATATTATAAAAATCATTTTATAAAAAAAGAACATTTTTTGAGGAGCCAAATTTTACACTCAGTTTCCTTCTATCCGTAGTTTACTTTGTGAGCTCTGATATTTTGCAAGTTGAAGATAATTCATATGCAAATATCACAGATCTTTGCAGACAGACCATAAAAATATGAATTATAAGGCATTCTTTCTCATTCAGTCATAATCGTTATGTGCTCTTTCTTTTTCCATGCAACTAATAGAGAAAATTATAGATTTCCATGTTGTTTATTGTCTTTAAATCACTTTGCCACTTCTACAACTATCTTTGGTTAAGGTTATCCATGGTCTTTAGAGAAGGAACTAGTCAGAAGCAGAAAAGTGAAACTAAAGTGATATTATCCAATATCACATATTATTTTTATACCAAATTTTTCCTGCTATGAAATAGGTAAATTATTTTTATTCTAGAGCCCAAATCCCTACTTCAATGAATAAAATGTTCTAGTTTTATTGGTCAATTTTAAGATTTTTATGTGGTAATTCTCTCATCTATTTTTTTCTTTTGTTTTACAGAATGATGATACTAGAGATAGGGTTTAGAAGCCCCTTCCCTGGCATGACTCTACTATAAACACACAGACAGACACATGCAAGTGAGCTTATAAAAGGCACATATTCAACACACCTAGAGATTATTATCTCACAGGGGAAATGACACTTCTATGACTATTATCTATGAAAAACACTAGTTCCCATGTCTGTAAAGCATCTTGATACCACTCATTTAGCTTTCTGAATATGGATGAAAAAACTAAGCTGTATGTTTATATGTGACTGTAGGCTGGGGAAAAAAGTAAATACCTCATATTTTGGTGATCACACTGTGGATTCTCTCACTGTGTAATAGCGCTGATTCTTTCTAAGGAAACAGCAAAACTTGAAAATGTAATAATTCAAATAGATATTGTAAATGCAGAGCTAGAAAATGAGTTTTTACTACTCTGCTTTATGTGAGCACCGAGGCAACTGCTTGAACAATGTCAGCTTTGTTCAGGCCAATTTAAAAGCAAGGCTTTTCTTTAAAGCAGAACTTTGTCATGAAAAATACTTCCTCCATGAAGGCCACTTTACATCTGGCACACTTTCTGTGCCCTTTTTCTGACTAGATATTGACAGGAAACTTGAAAGAGAAATGATGTCTAAGACTTCATTAGTCAGTAACAAATGAGCTCTTGCAAAATGCCAATATGTCATTAAGACCTTAACAAAAATTAGTTTATTGGATTTATCAAGTTACCCACTAATTTCTACTTTCAAAACTCCCAAGAGCCCAATAATTAGGTAGCTGGTGCTGCTTAGAAAATGTAATGCCCAAGGTTAAGAGGCTCCTTGTCTGTGACTTGATCACTGTGACTCTTATGCCTGCAGAGCTCCAAAGTGTAGACTTGCCGTGAGTCCCAGCAAGGATGTTCCACCACACAGAGGACAACAGCTTGTCCTGACTTCACAAAGAAATAAGTACCAGGAGGTGTGCCAAGAGAAATGCCCAGAGGGGTGCCTGTGCTCCAGGGCACACAAAACAAACTCAAGAATTGTTTTATATGAAATCTGTTTGTGATGAACTCTCCACTTACATTCTTCCAGGAGGAGACAGATGGGGCAGGGACTTCCATCTTAGGTACACTTGTAGTCTCTTTTCTCTTAATGCATCGGTGACAGGATGGGGCCAGATGATTCCATCATTATCAAGCTTGCTTGTCATACGCTGTGCAGAGTATGATCTATATTTCTTACGTGTAGGTGGGAGAAGTTCTTTGGTTTTATATATGTAATTAAAAAGCCTTGCTCTACTTAGATTTGTTCTATCTAGTTCATGATTAAAGATGCATTCATGTAATGGGGAAAAAATCACTCGAGATGAGGCAGGAGAAATAACAGGACAAAGAACTGCTATGAATATTTGTTTTAATTTCTCTTGGTTAAATATCTAGGAGTGGAATGACTGAGTAGTAGGATAGATGTGAAATCTAATAAACTGACTTGGGCATTACCTTGGAACCTATTTTTATAGCTTTCAGTAATCTTATAGCACATTATCATCACCTTTTGGGCATTCAATCTTGCAATTATTCCATGATTTATTGACTATTCCCAAGGCCTGTATATTTAGGCTATTGTCATATGTTAACCTACTAAAATATACCAGTAAATTACATTTTAATTCTTAAGTCTTTATCTCTCTGGTATACTACAATAAGTAATATTAATGAAATTGTTGGATCAATAAAGCCATATTTTTAAAAGAACTTTAGAGCAGTTTAATTTTACAACAAAATTGAGAGAAAGGTACAGAGAGTTCCCTTATACTCCTTGTCCCATATACTCAAAACCTTCCCCATTGTCAATATCACTCACTACAATGGTACATATTTTACCAAGGATGTTTCTACTTTAATATAACATAACCACCTAAAGTTCAGAATTTATGTTAAGAGTTATATTTTTGTCTCCTCTTATACAGTGTCAAACTTATTTTCTGAAAAATTGCAAAGATGTATATTTTCCAAAAGTAAAAGAAAATACCTAAATTAAACAAACATTTACTAAAAATTTATCTTTTTCTACATTTTATGGGGTTTCAGAATTAAAAGGAACAATGGACTTCCTCTAGCCCATTCCTTTGCCTAGTCCTTAATGTCCTCTGTAACATACCTAAGTAGTGTTTTACCAGGCCCTGTTTGGATAAGGGAGTGTATGGTTCTTGTCTATTGTCAGAATATATTAATTATTAAAAAGAATTTCTTTCCGGTGAGTAACTGATCACCAAATTTCAACATCCTCCACATTTTAGCAAGTTTCAGATGTGTAAAACATGGTCTCGCTGAGGTTCTGGGCCAAAACTATACATTTCACACAGAGCAGATATGAAAATGTGGAGATTTGCTCTCCTCCAAAACTGTTCAGCTCTATCTGGTCTTCACTCCTTCTCTGGCTGCCTATTCTATCTTAATTGAATATGTCCTAATTAAGAGAAAAATACCACATGACCTCACTTATTTATGGATAATAAAGACCATTACAAAATGATAAACATAAACAAATACAGAGACAGAGCAGCCTTGAACAGACTATCATCCTACAGCTGGAAGGCTGGGGATGGTTGGGGGGGAGTTGGGAGATCAACTGAAAGACTTGCATGCATGCATAGGAGAATAATCAGTGGACATGGGA
>PVJC01007739.1:11915-50652 GCA_004026665.1 Murina feae | reverse complement strand
AAGGATACCTTTGAGCATTTCATATAATACTGGTTGGGTGGTGATGAATGCTTTTAGCTTTTTCTTATCTGTGAAGCTCTTTTTCTGACCTTCAATTCTGAATGATAACTTTGCTGGGTAAAGTAATCTTGGTTGTAGGTTCTTGCTCTTCATCACTTTGAATACTTCTTGCCACTCCCTTCTGGCCTGCATAGTTTCTATTGAGAAATCAGCTGACAGTTGTATGGGTGCCCTCTTGTAGGTAACTGGCTGCTTTTCTCTTGTAGCTTTTAAGATTCTCTCCTTGTCTTTTGCCCTTGGCATTTTAATTATGATGTGTCTTGGTGTGGTCCTCCTTGGATTCCTTTTGTTTGGGGTTCTCTGGACTTGTAACTCTATTTCTTTCACCAGGTAGGGGAAGTTTTCTGTCATTATTTCTTCAAATAGGTTTTCAATATCTTGCTCTCTCTCTTCTTCTGGCATCCCTATAGTTCTGATGTTGGTGCCCTTGAAGTTGTCCCAGAGACTCCTTACACTGTCTTCATATTTTTGGACTCTTTTTTCTTTTTGTTTTTCCAGTTGGGTGTTTTTTGCTTGTTCATATTTGAAATCTTTGACTTGATTCTTGCGATCCTCTAATCTGCCGTTGGATCTCTGTATATTATTCTTTATTTCAGTCAGTGTATGCTTAATTTCTAGCTGGTCCTTTTTCATATATCCTCGGGGGTCTCACTAAATTTATTGGCAGATCTAGAAAATTCTTGAAAAACCTTATAACCGTGGTTTTAACTCTATATCCAGTCATTTGCTTTCCTCCATTTCTGTCATTTGTGACCTGTTTTTCTGTCTCTGCATTTTGGCTGTTTCCCTGCATTGATAGAGTGGCTTTGTGTGCTAGGTGTCCTATAGGGCTGAGTAGCTCAGCCTCCCCAATTACATGAGGTGGACACTCTTGGTGTACCGCTTGTGGGCTTTGTGCACAGACTTGTTGTAGCTAAGCCTTGATTGTTGTTGATATCACTGGGAGGAATTGACCTCTAGGCCACTTGGCTGTGAGAATCCACTGTGTCTATGGTGGGAGAACTGTGCTGGAGACACCCTTATGAGGCAAGACTTGCTTCAGTGGGACTTTGGTGCTCATTGAGTCTGCCCCCTGAGTGTGTCCCTTACGGATCTGAGGAGTTGTAATCTGGGTGGTCCCACTCTAACCACTGGGTACACTGGCTCTTGGATCTCTAAGGAGATGCTATTTTAACTTCTGCCTGAGGCTACCCAGCCTTTCATATGCAAAAGCCGCTCCACGCAGCTTGGGTGGGACAGGGTCTCAGAGAATCAACAGGGCAGAGAAAACAGCTATGGCTGATTCTCAGCCCTGCCCTAAGAGGCACCAGGTCTCAGTGTCCCTCAGCACTGCTAAGAGAAAGCCTCTCTGGAGTTCCTCCCAGTGCCTGACAGTCCAGCTTCTTCCCATATGAGTCTGGATCCCCAGAAACTCACATGAAACTGGAGTTCAGAGTGGTTGGGAGCTTGTGACTCTTCCCAGATTGAAAAAAACAACCACATCCTCAGTTGCCAGCCCTTTCCACGCGCCTCTGTACCTCTGCACTTTTCTTCTGCACCTCCTCTGAGTCTGTCTCTTTCTAGTTGTAGAATTTCTACTCAGCCAGCCTTCCTGTGGGTCTGGGTGATGTCCGTTTTTTCTCTTCATTATGTTTTTGAAATGGTTGTGCGAGGCAGCAAATTCAGTTGTTTACCTATGCCGCCATCTTGGTTTCCTCAGGACCGGTGCTTTTATGGACCCCCTTCATCTGGGATAACAAAGTCCTGCAACTCAGTGTAGCAAGTGGACTCTGGACTCAGTTTCAGCCTCTTTACAACTGCACAGCTGCAGTCCTGGGATATGGCTTTGTTTGCAATTCTTGAAATGGATATTAGCTCATTTCCTCATGCTGTTGGTGTCATAGGACCAGGAGTCTGCCAACGAGTGTCAGTCTGTGAACTGCTTGTGATCTGTCCACAAGGACACGAGGACAGATACTGAAACAATTATAGCAATTTGACAGAGAAATCTTATGTCTGTGGAACCTACTAATTTTTTTAAAGTGGGTATTTTTATCATTTTTCATTTCATTTCTCTAGTATTTCAATTTTAACTTGATTGTAATACATAGCCATGTGGCCCCATTTTAAGTGTCCATTTAAACAAGTTTGGGCAAATCGACCACCTATGTAATACAGAGCAAAATGTTGGGTATGCTCATCAACTCTCCAATTTTTCTTATGCTCAGTCTTTTTTATTGCTGAGTGGTACTTCCATTGTGTATTCTACATTTGTTTATTCAGTCACCTATTGAAAGACATTTGTTTACATTTGGGGGCCATTATGAATAAAACTACTACAAGTATTAAGTGTTCAAGTCTTGCAGTGATTTACATTTTATTTCTCTTAGGTCAATGGCTAGGATTAGAACTACTAGGGTGTTAAACTATTTCAAAGTAGTGTGGTATTTTACATTTTTACCAGCTATTTGCCTGATGTTCATCTGTCACCACAAACACTTGGTGTTGTGAGACTTTTAGCTTTCAGCAATTATAATGCGTAGTGATACTGAATTGTGATTTTGTTTGCTGATGACTAATAATGCTGAACTTTTTATATGCTTATTGGCTATTTATATGTATTTTTGGAAGTGTCTGTTCAAATCTTTTGGCCGTAAATTATTGCATTTTCTTGTTAAGAAAAGAGTTCCATATAGTATATTTTGTCTATTTACCTCCCATTTGCCCTCTCTTCCACCTCCACCCCATTCCCCTGCCACAATCATTACACTGTTATGTATATCCATGAGTTTTTTTTCTTGTATTTTTAAAATAAGAACTTTGTAAAACATATACATTGCAAGTATTTTTTCCAAATTCATGTTTCCCTTTAAGGTTTCAAAAAACAGAGGATTTTAAAAATGCTGTAGTGTATTTTACTGATATCTCTGGACTTCGCTTCTTATCTAAAAAAAACTTTGCTACCCGACACTCATAAAAATGTTCTTGTTTTACTTCTGTAAGTTTTAGAGTTTTTCCTTTTTAGGTTGATGATCAATTTTTTTATCCATCTTATTTTTATGTGATATGAGGTAAGAATTGAGGTTCATTTTTCTCCATAAATATATCCAGATATTCTAACACTTAAGACTATCCTTTAAATTGTTGAATTGTCTACCTTTATTTCAATACCACACCTTACTTACTTTAGCTTTAAATAGCAAAGTTTTATATGGTGTAAATTCTCTAATTTTTCTTTTCCAAATTGTTTTGGCTATTCTGGGTCACTTGAATTTACACATAAATTTTATACATGAATTTTGTTTACAAGAAAGACTGCCAGAATTTTTATTTGAATTCCGTTATTTATACATGAACTTAGGGATAATTAATATTTATAAAAGTGAGTCTTCCAAATCACAATTATGGTATATCTCCATCCACTTAGCTTTTCTTTCATTTCTTACCAATTTCTGTGGTTTTTATTGTACAAGTCTTGTACGAATTTTGTTATATTTGTCCCTAAGTATTCCATGTTCTCTAATTCTACTGTAAGTGGTAGCTTTTACATTTCAATTACCTATTATATGTTGTTAGCATTAGAAATAAAACAGAATTGTGTCTACTGACTTTGGACCTTACCTTACCACTTTTCAATTCTAGTAGTTTATCTATTTTTCAGGATTTTCAACGTTTGATCAGGTCTCCTGCAATGAGTTTAATTTCTTACAATATGCATACTTTTTCTACTTTTTATTTCATAGGTTGGATCTTCAGTACAGTATTAAATAGAAATGGTGACAGCAGGTATCTTGTTGCCTTCCCCAAATCTTAGGAGAAAAACAAACCATTACGTATGATGTTAACTGCAGGTTTCTGAGGTACTTCTTGTCGAGTTCCCTTCTAATTCTGGTTTGCTCAGTTTTTATCATAAAAAGATACTGAATTTTATTTTACACATTTTCTGCACCTATTCTGATGAATGACCATGTCTCCCCACCCCATGTTAATTTGGTGAATTACATTTGTTTTTTTAAATGTAGTGATTCATATTTAAAAACAAATTTGTGGTAAAATACACATAACATACAATTACCATTTTAACCATGCTTAAGTGTACCTACCCATTAGTATCATCAAGTACGTTTATTACTGTGCTACCAATCTCCACAACTTTTTCATCTTGCATAATTGAAACTCTGTATCCACTAAACAACTCCCCATTTCCTTTTGCCCTTTTTAATTCAATTTTTAAAAAAATATGTATTTTTATTGACTTCAGAGAGGAAGGGAGAAGGATAGAAACATCAATGATGAGAGAGAATTATTGATCAGCTGCCCTTCTGCAGGGCCCTACTAGGGATCGAGCCCGCAAGCAGAGCATGTGCCCTGGACCAGAATCAAACCCAGGACTCTTCAGTCCACAGACCAACCTCTGTCCACTGAGTCAATCCAGATAGGGCTTATTTTTTTATTTTATGAAAATTTCCGTCTGTGACCAGTTGGAAATAACAAAGGTTGTCCTTCACCTCAGAAAGTTTTATATGCCATGTTCTAAATCAGGCAGCTTACTAGTAATAAAAAGAAAGCATCTTTTTATTTTAAATCTTTATTGTTGAAATTATTATATATGTCCCCTTTTTCCCTTATAGCTTACCTACCCCCCTTCCCAGGCCTTCATCACACTATTGTCTGTGTCCATGGTTATACATACAAGTTCTTTGGTAAAAGGAAGCATGTTAAACATGTTCTTGACTTGCAAATTCAGGTTTAAAGTCATATATATATTTGAAGAGAACAAATATACATTAACTTCAAACTAGATAAAATTAGACTGTGTTTTTAAAGCAACTTATTTCACTCAGACTGTGATTTCTTTTTCAAGTATGTCAAAGTCTTGACGACTGCTTGACCATAAACTAGAGCACAAGCCATCTGCTCCTGTCCTCTTTGATTCCTCTACACTCAGTCCTGGCTGTAGCATCCTGCTGTTACTCAGCCAACATGGACAAGCAATATTTTTTTAATTAAAAAAAAAAACTTTACTAAGAATTTCTAGTTTAATAATCATTGGTTTGCCTTTTGATATACTCAGCTTAACATTTCTTTAGTTACTCTACAACGGTTTGGCTTTGTGGATGGGGTTTCATTCATTCATGCATGTATGCATTCATTAATTCATTTTAAAGACTAAACTCTATCACTAAATTTTAGTTCATGACATCTGTTCTTCACAAATTGAGAGTTTTAAAGTATGTGGGAATGATATATACATCAGATGCGGTCCTATTTTCATCCAACCAAATATTCCTACAACTTGAGACTGTTTGCAGTAATAAAACTTCTAACACAGAAATATAATGTATAATAGTTTTATTTTTCTCATTTTACTATTTTTACATTTTATGCACAAATATTTTTATCTGAGTAAAAATAGAAAATAACTGTTTTATGTAAAATTACAAAAAAAATAAAAACCACAAAGAAATACATAATTATTATTATGACTGTATAAGTGTCTTTATTTAAAGAGTAAAAATGTATGCAAAAATCCTCCTCCCTTTTACAAAAAATTGAGAATTTTTTTTTCTGGCAGCAAGTGAAATATCACTAAATATCAATATTTTTACACTTCCTAGATATGAAGACATTAAGTTAGTCACAGGTTGTTTTGCAATTATGAATTTAAAAACATTTTTGTGCTATTTCAAAGACACACTAGTTCTTTTTAAAAGGCAACAGCATAAAATGATGAATATGGAAAACAGCAGACCTTGCCGTAAATATCTGGAGGTACAAATCTTTAAAGAAATATATATCATACTTGAGTTTTACCATTAGCCAGGGGAGAAAAACAACTGAACAAATTTTCCTAATTAAGTGACATAGACTGATACAAAATTAGTCTGATTAGTTGACTCATGTGAAGATGAGCCACACAGAGCAATCCTGCCTCATTTGATTTTCTGACGCCAACACAAATCCCCACGCTCCAGGCTAGCTCTATGCCCACAAAGTGGCTCAGTGAGAAGCTCACGTGGAAAACAGGTTGTAAAACACAAGGGAACATTCATTATTCTTGTACTTAATGTATAAAAGATGACCAATAATTTTCTTTCTTCCTTTAAATATTTTGTAAATTCTATGAAAAATTGACACATAAAAACATAACAAAGAATGAATAGTGTGAATTATATTTTCTTTCATAATCTTTAATGGGAAAAGACTACCTGACTTTCTGTTAGCTGTAACCTCAATAAGGACAGTGAAAATCATTTACTGTAACTTGACACAAAGTAACAGAAATTTCTTGAATCAATTGGGGAAACTACCTATGTTATGGTGCATAAAATGATAAGAGGCAACGAAGAAAAAAGAAAAGGACTTGATCATGTATGAGAACTGTCTCTGTTCAAATTATAATGAGCAATAAAAACTGTCATAGAAAAAAATGGAGAATGTGTTGTTTTTAAGCATCTGAGAAATGCTACAGAAGAAATAATAATTTGATTTCAGGGATCTGAAGAAATGTGGGTGTTCCTTGCTTTAAAAAAATAAAAACGTATACACACATACCTATAACTGAGATATAAAGGAAGTCTGTCATCCTGGCTAAAATGTTAACATAATTTCACCTTAAAAGCATTTCAAAAGAGCATTTTTAAGCTCTTAAAAATATATCAGAATAGTGTAATTTTTTTACAACTATAAGTGATTTGTCAATTCCCTAGGCCATAAGTGGATGGTGCAAAACCTTATTCTTAGCTATTGGTTATCTGAAAGTAGAGCTTTTGTTATTATTTCATATTGCTAGTCTACTCAGATACTCTTGCAACCACTGCACCCAATATATACTAATAATTTATCAGTCTATTTTGTGTGTGTTTATAAAATGGTAACAGTGGGATGTTACAAACTTTTTTTAGGTGTGTACTGCATAGTCTTAAAGGACTTACTACAGTCATTTAAATGGACCAACATTATAGCACAGCACTTATAATTATGATTTGAGGTTATCAGACAAGGAGATCATAGACCTCTCCTCTCCTCCTTGTTCCTAACAGCCCTGCCTCCTGTGGTTCATTCAAAATGCTATTCAGTATACTGACAGCAACAGCTGCTGGCAATGCCACGTTGCTTATATTACCATGGCCCTTTCCTCCTGGTTAGTCAAAAGTATTAACTAACCCGTATAAAGCTGTTTAGAGGGATGAACTTAGAGTAAATGATGAGGGAGAAGGTGCATAAAGTAATATCTGAGAATAAATCTTCTGCTATAAGAGGATTAGAAGTTATTTGCCAGTATCTCACATCAGGATTTGTACATAATACCTTAAAACAAACAACAAAAGATAGCAAGGAGAGCGAGCAAGCAAACAAAAGAGATACATATTTCTAGCCACTTCTGCTTAGTGTTAGCTTGTGGTAAGTAAAGAGTTTCATATATATATATATATATAAGTATTATTTAATTTTTTAAGATTAAAAAATGAGTTATTACCTTTTAAAATATCTTTCTTTTTGAATACCTGTATTTATAGGAAATGGTCAAGTGGACACGTATACAGATATCTGTATACTCAGATATACAAATATTCAAAAGGAGAAAATTAAATAAATGGACAATTTTGCTTTAAGAGAAAACTGCCTGTACTGGAGGTAATATTTTCTTTTTAAACTATTTGCAAATAATTTCCTAATATCTTGAAAGGTGAAGTACTGCTGACTGATTTAAAGTCTTCATTTCATCAGAAACACAATGACCATGTAAGTAAGCTGCTTTGCATAATAAACCAGCATCTAAGGGTAAAAAAAAAAGAGAGGGAGAGAGAGAGAGAGAGAGAGATGCCAAACCAATTTTCTGGTTGAGGTATACCTTCTCGGTTTTTTAGATCTCTGACAGGAAAAACAGAGATCATTTCAAAATTTTTATAATAGTTGGTTTATTAGATTCAATGCCGCTCTTAGAATGATTTAAATTCTTGACCTGACATTACGAATCTATACAGAAACCTGAGCCAGATTTAACCTGGGTCTCCCCCTTCAGCACTGCTCTTCTGCCAGTTGGCTTCTTTGTCCTTTGCTTGCAAATATATAAATTACTTTAATAACTTGATACTATTAGTTTAGTAATTATTAATATTATACTTTTATTCGATATGACTATTTTAGCTCTGCCTGATTAGATGAAACAGGCACACATGCTTTAGCTTTTAAAGTTCCATTTTCTGGTTTTATGTAAAGCAACATCTAAAGCAGCAGAGAGGGTAAACAGTTATTCTTTCAAAAATAGTTAAGCCAGACTGTTCCTGAAGATATTTCGTTTGCTTTTCATCCTCAGATGCTGCTGGCTATTTTTGGTCGGGCTAGACATTAATACTGACCAGTTTAGCTTTCCTGACTGTTAACAAACTACCCACAATGAACCTGCCTTCACACTGAAGCCATTGTGGTGATCCTGTAACATACTTATATTCTAAAATATATGCTCAAAGTAAAAAGATCCAAATTCACAAGAGTATGAAATATTTATAAAAAAATCATGCATCAGACTGTACAATCTAGAAATAAAGGAAGATTCAAATTCAGTAATAAAGGTAAGAGCAACGCTTGCTCTCCTAGTTAAGAAAGACCCTGAAATCCCAGCAGGACCTGGGCTCAGTTATCCTTTTCTGCTTGCAGAGAAGCTGCAGCCAGGGCGACTGCCGTGACAGGCTGGGCGATTCCATGGAGCTGCATCTTTGCAAGTTTCTTCTGTTCACACTCTGTGACCAAACGGTTCAACTCTGCCGCACTGTAGCCAATAAGAGTCTTCAAGTCACAGACAAACTTGTACACAAATCTCTTGCCCTGAACTTTACAAATCATGTCTCCATCATAATAATACCTTTAGAAAGAGAAAAACACATCAGTACTACATAAAAAATGAGTTTGGGCTTCCCACAGTATTTCACACTCTTCTTCTTCCATAAGCAGAAGACTAAGAGAATACTGCATCTATCATAACAGAAGTTAACATGGAAGTTATATAGAAATATTTAATGTTACTATGCAAGGAAACTTCAAACCATTACTTACTAAAATTTCAATGCTCAGCACTCCAAAACTTTACATACGACATTCTCAAAGCGTGTTTTCCACAATTAGGAAGTAACACCGATTTAAAAACAAACATTATTAGATAAAACGAAAAACTTTGGGACAGTAACAGAATCTGTGGACAGGGACTTGGAGTCAGAATGCTAAAATTCAAAATCTAGCATCTTTACTTATAATTTCCTTTGTGACCAGAAGAAAGCCACATTTTCTCTAAGCTTTTATTCCTCTTCTATAAAATAAGATTTAAAACAGTACTTACCCTCATAGAACTGCTGAGGATTAAAAGGATTATCTTTGCAAACTGCCTAAGCATACAATAAGAGCACATAATCCTCTATGAAATATAAGCTATGTTAATAATTAAGAATCCATATAATGCAAAGAAATTTTTAATATATTCTATGGATTGTTGGAATGTCCAGACTTCTATTCTGTCTTGTACAAAATCCAATATTGTGTAACTGTGCCTTTGGTTAACATGTAAAGACTTTTCTTTCTGAGAAATTCACCAAACCCAATAGGGAACCTCAAAAGTATATGTAAACAGGGTAGAAGAAATAACACAGAACAACGGGAAGAAGTCCACCATTAAGAACCAATGCTGCTAAGCCGTGGGGAAATCACTCCAGAACAGTGACTTTCAACTTTTTCATCCCATGGACACACAAATTACCAAATTTCTGAGGCACACCAAAAAATATATATTTTGCCAATCTGACAAAAAAAGTCATAGTTTTGATTCAGTCACACTAAATGGCTATTGTTGTGCGGGCTATTGTCATTTTTTATTTGACAATCTAAGGGAAAAGAGGTCAGTGCCCCTGACTAAATAGATATAGCATAAAAACTCTTGCGGCACACTGCTTGAAAACCACTGCTCTAGAAGTCTGGTTTATTGCTGCTTTCTATGGAGATGGAAATAGAACAGAATTTATATTTAATTCGGAAAACAGACTTTATATACCACTATACCCTGCCAATTCCAGTTCCAATAAAGGGGGTAAGGTGGGAGGAGGTAAGTGAATACTTCTGGGCCAGCAGACTGTGAAGCCTTTATGTTAAAATTACACTGCCTATTTGCACACATTTGACAAGAGTTGTTAGTGACTTATTACAAAAGGAACATTTGCAAAAGTACCAATGGCATAAACTACCACATTAGCAGGATTTTATTATAAAGTCACTCCATTTAACTGAGTGCATTAATGAAATGACTGACCTAAACACAGGACATCATGTCATCTTTCCCTAAATGCAGAAGAGCAAAAACAGAATAGTCATGTTCACTTCCCCCCAGTAAAAGATATAACATTGGCTATAATCTTGTGTTTCCTTGCTATTGGCATTTTGATTTCTTAGGGAAATCCTATAATCCTATATAATAAAAGCATAGTATGCAAATTGTCCCCTTGACCGGAAGGTCATTGGAAAGTTCAACCAGGGGGTGGGGCCGGCCGGGGGGGAGGGGAGGGGGGAGGGGAGGGAGTACCCAGCCGGCTGCCGCTAGGGACCCTGCCAGTGTACAAATTTCATGCACTGGACCTCTAGTTTCTACATAATATGTAAGGCTGTACAAGCAGACACCATAGAAAAAAGGAAAATGAAGAAGGGACGTGGTTTTACAATTCATAGAGAAAAATTAAGTTAGTATAGTCTTAAGTTTCTTGGCAAGAGGTGATAAAAATTTTATACACACAAGTTTTAATTTTACTTAATACTTCTTTCAATCTAGTAGATAAATTACACAACACCACCAATTCATTGCATTTTCACCCTCTCTAAAATGAGGAAAGTTGAAGAAAGGTACACAATAACTGAATTTTCATGGTCATGATTTATTTCCTCCCTCTTTTAAAAAAAAATTTTTTAACCTTTTAAATTGTGAAATATACCACACAAACAAAAAGGACAAAAAAGTGAACTCAGTGATTACAATTTGCACATTCACCTGTTAAATATGACTTAGGTCAGGAAATGACACTGCCAGTACCCCAGAATCCCTTCCAAGGCTCCTCCCAATCCATCACTTCCCCCTACCCGAAAGGTAAACACAATCCTGTTTCATGACAGTAATCTCAGTGCTTTTATTTATAGTCTTAACCACCCAAAAATGTGACTGGGAATCGAACCATGATCTTGGTTCACAGGTCGACGCTTAATCATTGAGCCAAGCCAGCTGAGCCAAAAATGCATCCTAAATGCTGTAACTTAGTTTTTCTGCTTTTTGCACTTTACTATCTAAATGCATTCATACAGGAAATGAACGGGTCTGGATTTTGGGGGGTCTGAATTCTTTCACTATAGATTATATTACAAGGTTCAGTATCAGTGCTTGTAGCAACAACAGTTCATTTTCATGGGTACACAATATATTCTCTTATATACCACAATTTATTTATTCACTCTACTATTGACAGATTCAGGCATCATGATCATAATCTCTCACTATGAAACTCATACACAATGTCCAAAGGAAATGTGAAGTAGCAACATGATATTTAGGAATACAGAAGTAAATTGCAGAACTACTTTACTATATTCACTCTTAAAAAAATTTTTTTTTAAAGACACAATTCTATGATATTCCCATATATACTACTTCCCAGATACTTAAAAACACACACTGAATTTCCATCATTGTAGCAAACATAATTTCTTATAGCAATTACATCAAAAAATTTTATACTACTTAGGGAAAATTATAAATAATTTTATTCCATTTCAATTCTATCAATGTAAAGGTTGGATATTTAGATTTAGGCAGATTGTAGGGGGAGAAAAAAACAAAACAGGAGAACAGGCCACCATTTTGCATCCGATTATAAAAAGACAACATTTTGCATATTTGCTCAAGTTTACACTCAATGCACATTGCAAATGACATCATCTTTATCTGATATGTAAATAATAGAAACCTCAAAGATTATATATGTTGGTTTTAAACAGAGTACTATATGCTTTTAAATCAGATGAAAACAAGTAACTTTTCCCCATTAGGCTATCAGTAGATTACGGGACAGGCCGGGAGTAGAATGACATTCAAAATATTGAAAGGTAAGAACTGCCAGCCAAGAATAATCTATTTAACAGTTAACCTTCAGATATAAAGAAGAAATTTACATCAAAATAAAAAGCTTCTGCACAGCAAAAGAAATCATCAACAAAACAAAAAAGCCCACTGCATGGGAGAGCATATCTGCCAATGTTTAATCTCCAACATTTATAGGGAACTCATACAACTTAACAAAAGGAATATAAACAATCCAATCAAAAAATGGGCAAAGGACCTAAATAGACACTTTCAAAAGAGGACATTCAGAAAGCCAAGAGACATATGAAAACATGCTCAAAGTCATCCGAGAGATACAAATCAAAACAACAATGAGGTACCAAGAGCGATCCCGGATTTCTGTCTTTAGGCAGCTAAGAGGAACCAGGAAGTTATGCCATAGTTTTCTTTTTTTAAATGCTTTTAGGAATTTGTGAGGGTCACTGAAGAAGCGAAGAAGGAACAGCACAAGGCCGAAAGTGGGTTCCCAGTGGAGTTGCACAGCCAGGGCCAGGACAGCTGTGCGCGCACCTGCAGTGAGTGCAAGCAGGGATGGAGACAGGCTGGCACTGCACCGGGTGCGAGAACTACGACCTTTGCATCAACTGCTACAACACCAAGGACCACACCCACAAGATGGTGAAGGTGGGGCTGGGCCTGGATGAAGAGGCCAAGGAGGGCAGTGAGGGCGGCAACCAGGGGAGCCTCAGGTCAGGAGCCTCTGGAAGGTTCGGCGCCTGAGCATCCAGCACTGCATCCCTGAGGCACGCCCGCCAGTGCTGCGACGCCAACTGCAGGAGGATGAAGCGAGTTGTGCAGCACACCAAGGGCTGCCAGCGCAAGACCAATGGAGGCTGCCCAGTGTGCAAGCAGCTAATCGCCCTTTGCTGCTACCATGCCAAACAATGCCAAGAAAACCCATGCCCCATTCCCTTCTGCCTCAATATCAAACAGAAGCTTCACCAGCAGCGGCTCCGGCTCCGCCAGCAGTGGATTGGGAACCACCTGCCGCAAAGGTAACTCATGTGCCACCATGAACACCTGTAAGGTACCTCAGCAGTGTGCAGTCCCCTCCTTGAACACCACCCTGGACACCCTTGCAGCAGCCCAACACACCCCAGACACCACAGCTTCCAACTCAGTGCCAGCCCTCCCCTGTAAGCATGTCACTAACCTGCTTCTTCAGCACGGCCAGAACTTAGCCCACCACCAGCGTCCATGGGGAAGCCCACTAACCTTCAGCTCCAGCCCTGCCTGCAGAACCTGAGTGCCATGCAAGCTAGTGGGCCACGACCTGCTGTCCCTCCACAGCAGTAAGCAATGGGAGGCCTGAACCACCAGGGCCAGGCCTTGAACATCATGAACCTGGGACGCAACCCCAGCATGGCGAGTAGGAACCACAGCACAAAGAGATGCCGCGGAGCAACAGCAGCAGCAGCAGCAACAGGAAGGCAACGCTGGCATGGCTGCAGCCTGGCAGGACACGCCCAGTTCCGGCAGCCATACAGCAGCAGTGGATCCAGCAGCAGATTGGGTCCCAGGCCAGCCAAACCCTGTTAGGCATATTCTGCACCTTTCCCTGCCCTTGGTTTCTCCCCAGCGCTCAGTACTTTCCCATTGTCCCCGCTTGAGGCTCCTGTCCTCTCTGCCATTTTCCTGTTACTCTCATTTCAGGTGCCACAGGCGACAACTAAGCAGTGGAGAAAAGCAGCTCTAGACCCAGCTTCCTGCAACCGCCTCCACCTCTATCCGACCCACACAGAGACATAAATATCCCGCCCTCCCTACTCTTGCTTGCTGAAATGGATATACTGGTGTGTTTTAAAAATAAAATTTCTAACCCTAAAAAAAAAAATGAGGTACCATCTCACACCTGTGAGAATGGCTATCATCAACACATCAACAAACGACAAGTGCTGGAGAGGATGCAGACTGGTGTAGCCACTATGGAAGACAGCATGGAGTTTCCACAAAAAGTTAAAAATGGAACTCCCATTTGACCTGTGATCCCACTGGTAGGAATATATCCCAAGAAACCAGAAACACCAATCAGAAAGGATATATGAATCCTTATGTTCATAGCAGCACAAGTCACCATAGCTAAGATTTGTAAACAGCCTAAGTGCCCATCAATAGATGAATGGATTAGAAAACTGTGATACATCTACACAATGGAATACTATGCTGCTATAAAAAGGAACTCCTACCATTTGCAACATCATGGATGGAGCTGGAGAGCATTATGCTAAGTGAAATAAGCCAGTCAATGAAAGAAAAATACCACATGATCTCACTCATTCATGGATAATAAAGACCATTAAAACTGATGAACAAAAATACAGAGGCAGAGCAGCATCGAACAGACTGTCAAACTACAGCTGGAAGGCTCGGGAGGGTTGGGGGGCGGGTGGTAAGAGGTCAACTGAAGGACTTGTGTGCATGCATATAATGCATTCAAGCGGGGACAATGGACACAAGACACTGGGGTGCACGGGAAGCCGAGGGAAGGTCAAAAGGAGTGGGGGGAAGGAGACATATGTATTACTCTTTGTAATACTTTAAGCAATAAAACAAAATAAAAAATCAAATAAAAATAAAAGCTGTAGGAAGGGAAAAAAAAGAAGAAGAAATCAAGGCTTTCCCTCATAAACAAAAGCAAATAATCTTAGAATAACCTGTAAAAAAATCTCTTATGACCCTAACTGATCTGGCTCAGTGGATAGAGCGTCAGCCTGCGGACTGAAAGGTCCCAGGCTCGATTCCGGTCAAGGGCATGTACCTTGGTTGTGGGCACATCCCCAGTAGGCGGTGTGCAGGAGGCAGCTGATCGATGTTTCTCTCTCATCGATGTTTCTAACTCTCTATCCCTCTCCCTTCCTCTCTGTAAAAAGTCAATAAAATATATTTTTTTAAAAAACTCTTATGTACCTCAAATTACTAAAAATCTTTTTAAGAAGCCATTTTTAACATAAGTGTGAAAAATTTTAGCATATACATAAAACATCTTACGAACAAGTCAAGCAAGGATTTTAATACCATCACATCACAATGTTCACACCTAGAGGAAGAGCCATTTTTTAAAAGAAAAGCTTGATATTTAAAAAGTAATAAATCTTACCTTAATGCACGACTGAGTTTCTCATAGTTCATTGTAGGTTTATTTTTACGTTGTCCCCATTTTTGTGCAACCAGTTCAGGCTGATTTAGTTTAAACTCGCCTTCATCACCAACCCAAGAAATGCAGTCTCGAGCATCCTTGTCAGTAAGAAGTTCTAGCAAAAACTGCCACAGTTGAATCTGGCCATTGTTTCCTAAAATGACAGGAACAAGAATTGACCAAAGTGCTATGAATTAAGAGGGCAAAAGGCAACAAACAGGCTCTCTGGTTTTTAGCTCAATCATGCTAAAAGCAGATTTTTTTTCCCAAAAACTGTCTATGCACTGCCAAAGAAATAGGCCGTATGCAGATTTTCACATCCGATATAATATCCTATATAATAAAAGCCTTATATGCTAAGAGTCCAACCGTTCATTTGATTGGTTGCTATGCCATATACTGACCACCAGGGGGCAGACGCTCTGACAGGTAGGTTAGCTTGCTGCTGGGGTCTGGCCGATCGCCACTGGGTGAGACACACCCTGGCGCCCTCCCTCGATCCCTCCCTGGCCCCACTCGTGCACCAGTGGGGTCCCTCAACCTGGCCTGCATTCTCTTGCAATCCGGGGCCCCTTGGGGGTTGTCAGAGCCGGTTTCTGCCTGATCACTGCAGGCTAGGCTGAGGGATCCCACTGGGGCACAAATCCATACACTGGGCCCCTAGTAGTAAAATAAAACAAAACATACATAATTTGATAAATATTATAAATACCAAATGAAAATGTAAAAATACCTGTTCTGTTCCCAGGTGAACTTCTATCTTCTCCTGAAATCCTTGGAGCTCTTTGTACTTTAGCTGCCTTTGCACTGCTGTTTATACCTTTAATGGTAGTTGGTGTCGCAGACTGAACTGATGCAGGAATAATCTGGACAGCTGCAAATAAAGACAAGGGAACAAACTGTTTCCACTTCTAATACAAGCAGGAAAAAAACTACTAAAAGACATAAAATGCAATTAAGTTTAACAAATGCCCCTCTAATTACCTCAACAAAAGGCCTCATTCCAAAAAGCCTTAATCCATAAGTTTTGAACAAAATTACAAAAAAAGTTATGAGGATGAGGTATGATGTTTGTTTGCATTACAGTTCATTAATCTCAACTTAGTAAGAGTTGATCTTATTTTTGAAGTAACATAGTGATGTACATACAGTCTTAAAATATTTGTTCATTGAAAAATGTTTTATCAAATGCTGGAGAAAAGGTGGGCAAATGAGGACACATTCCACTACTAATGAGAGTACAAACTTACACCACCACTTTGAGGAAAAAATTGGTAATACCTAGTAAGGTTAAAAAGGTAGAAACCTCATGATACTACAATCAGAGAATCTGTATATTCTGACAAATGCTTATTCAGTGCTGTTGACGAAGTTAAATATACAGCAGTGAAAATGAATGAAATCGAGCAGTAAGTATCAACATGGCTAAGTACATACCTTTACCCAAAAAGTTTAAATGTGCAAAACAATGCTATAAAGTGTTTATGGTTACATAACTGGTAAAAATATATATAGAATGATAAACATCCACTTCAAGATAGTCAGTTAAAATGGGATCTACAATTGGTAAAGTTTAAATTTTATATACAAAGATTTAGTTTTTAATAGTGTATGGTGTTATGGTATATAGATGGTGGTTATCATTTATTATTTCTTTGTATATCTAAAATACTTCATAAATATTTAGTTTGTTTTTTTACTACCTCTCAGTACTGAATAAAGGAAACATTTCTTATTGATAAATGGGCCATATATTATGGGCATGAATACTCACGTTGATCAATTGTAACTATCTCGTTCATTTGTTGTTCCTGGCTTGCCAATACATCTGAAGAACACACATAATTTGTTTTCATTTAAAACCAGAATGTAAACCCCAATCCAGTAAAATTGAACTTAAGAAATTTGATCCTTTTAAAATAAACTCCACAATTACAAGCAAAACCAAACAAACAAAAAAGCAAAACATTAAACAACTGAAACTTACTGGCATAATAACATTAAAAAATATTTGATAGTCACTTTATAACAAACAGATATTTTTAAGAGAAGTAGCTGGGAAAGCTTCAATTTCTTTTAGAGTTCATTATTCAGAGAGTAATTTCTAATGTAAATATCTATAATTTCTAAATGTAAATATCCATATTTAAATCTATTTATCTATCTACATAAAACATGTATACAAAAATCTTCAATATCAGATCAGAAATGAGCATACCACATTGAAATTATTTAGATATATATTCTTCAAAAAGGCTCCCTCTCAAGATGATGTGAGAAATCTTCATAATTTAATAATTTGTTCTAATATCTACTTTTAAATAACATTGTTTAATTTGATGCTTTAAAGATGGATACATTTTCAATAAAACCGTAAATATCACAACTGAACTAGATAATTTAACATGTCTACAAATACAGCTCCCAATGTAAGAGTACGTAGTAAAGGGCCCTAATGTAACCCATTAGAGAACCATTCGTTACTCATCTAATGCTATTCCTTATTCAAATGCTATCCTTTACCTCTCCAACAAGAGGAATGCTTCCCAGTCTCTTACTACTTTAGCCTATTTACTGCCCATTACGGCCCCAAAGCTTCTGTCTTGAAATTGAATTGTACCCACCAGCAATCATATGTATACTGAGTGAGTTCTGAGACCTGGGCTCTCAACACAGTTCTACTTAGGACACCATGCCAGCCCCCAGTTCCAGATACACAGAGAAGGAAAGGGCTGGGGAACTAAAAAGAAGTCTGAAACCCACCTGTCAGATGGAAGTTTTCTTTGGGAGTCCTGAGTTTGGGAGTTTAAACAACTACATGGAACTAGCCTAGGAGAGATCTGGATTCTGATCTGAGCACTCACTTACCGGATGTGTGACTTTGGTTAAGTTATTCAACTAACTTGAACATTAATTCATGTTTAAATGAGATATCCTCAACCTACCACCTCATGAGGTTTCCCTGAGGATTAAAAGCAAATGCTTTTCAGAAACACTGTGCCTGAAACATAGTTAACTTTTCAGTAAACTGAAGATGCTACAGTCCAGATTCCTAGTTTTGAACATTCTCCCCAAGAACTGCTGTCTGCCTTGAAGAAAAATCCATGCCTATGTTTGTGGCAGACCCCCCCCCCAATTTTATAAAAGTGCCTTGAAGAGGTAAAAGGTGCTACTAAAATGGAAACTGTTCTATTTGTGACTATAAATGCACAAAGGTGCCCCAGCCTAAAAAGTCAAGAGAGAGTCACCATCACATAGCACAGGCGTGACCAACCGGTAAGACTAGTCTCTAAACCCTAATGCTCAGAAAGTGCTTCATCTTTTTCCTGGGGTCTCTCAAAACAGAAGGCACAACATGGACAGAGAGAGGTTTTTGAAAGCTTGAAATAAGACCATATAGGCATTCTGTGATTTGCAGCCTTAATACAGAGATTAAATAAGATAATACATATAAAACTCTTACCACAGCCTTATTCAGTTAATAAATGTTAAGTATTATTGCTATTATCAATAAAATAAGCAATTACGATAACAAAGGTAAAAAATAAAATTAAACTTAAGTTACAATGTAAATAGATAATAACTCCAATTCATACATTTTCGAAGAAGCTCCAGATGACTCCAGAGAATTTCTCCCCGAGGGACCCGCTGAAAAAAATCTTCTTGGTTGAGACTACATAATTCTCGTCCTGAAATGTTGAGTGTGCTGAGGTCTATGTCAGTCATGCTGAATTCCTTCATGACCCAAACTACCCAATGCAAGACTTGATCTGTAGACCACTGTACAGGATCTAAAAAGAAAAAGTATTACCGTTAGCCTAGTTTCACCTTAGATATTATATACATTTACAGTTAACTTGTCAATATACACACACACACACACACAGATAAAATCCACATAGCCTTTTCTCCCAAGTAAGAAAATAAACAGCATATCAAGTAAAAATATTTTTATGCTGCATTTTCTAGGAAGCTATTTTTCAATTTCTTAATCTAAATTTTTGATGGATTCCCATGGTTCTACATCAGTTAGTCTGAAATTTTACCAAGAAAAACAAAATGCTAAATTGCTCTCCAGTGGGCCAAATGGAATAATATAGGTGATTATGGAGTAAGTTAACCAAGTTTAAAAAATTGTCTTGTAGCAGCGTATGATTTGATGTACTGAAAAAAAAGGGGGGTAGGGGAGTTTCTAAGGAGCTAAGTTATTATCCAAAATGTGAACAAAGTACTCATTCCTCCCTTCCACTTCTTGTAAAACTTGGCAGCTCTGCATTTACCCTTATGGTGGCACTTACCATACAACATACTAACTGCCTCTTTACTTAGCTTTTCTCCCCTATAATTCATTAAGGTCTTAAATACAAGGATTGTGTCGTGTAAACCATTCTATCTTCAAAACTTACCACAGTACCTTGTGCATACATTTGTTGAATTTACAAAAGGTGAATTCAAATAATTTCATGTCCTCATCACTTTTTATTGATTAAATTCACAAATGAAAAAATGGCCAACGCATATAAATATTTCATTGTTGTATCCCAGGGACCTAACAGCATTTTACCCAGAGAGGTTTAATAAATACTAGCTGAATTAATTTTGGTATAGGTATTGATGCATGGAGATGATCAATCCAAATGACAGTGGTTATATGCCATCAAGATGCATGCTATTCAATATGAAAATAAGTGATAAAAATAAGATTTACGTACTTAACAAGAGCCAATTTATAGTAAACCAATATAAGAATAATAACCACAGAATTAATTATTTTATTTGATTTTCACAAAGAAGTTAAGAAAGGAGTATTCTGAGAAGATGGCAGTAGTTTTAAATTTCTCTGAATTAAAAAAAAAATCACTAAAAGCAACTGGAGAGCAAAACAAAAAATCCATTAGTATTTACAATAAAACCAATGGATAAGTTATCCCATGGACCCCAAAATACATGCAAGGTGAAGGCAAAGCAATAACAGCCACAAGTCCTCCAGAGTATCAGCATCTGTGCAGGGGAATGCACAGGGAGAAGCAAAGAGACATCTCACATTACCCATTGTGAGCGCATTGTGGTACGGTTTAGGGGGCAAGAGCAGTGTAACACCTGTGACTTTTTCAAACTGAGCCAAAATCACTTCTAGAGACTAGACCACAAAGAGGAGAAACTGGTGGGAGAGGAATTCAAACTGAGTACAAGAAAAAGGTAAGAGCAGGAACAGATAAAAGTAGAGTAATGGAACAGGCAGGAACTGAGAAACAATTGGCTCTATGTTTGAATACTACCTAAAAATAAGAGAGGAGGGAGTGCAGATGGTTAGAAAAACTATGCTAGACCACTCTTCTCTTTAAAAGTCCTAGAAAGCACCCTAGTCAATTTGGCTCAGTGGATAGAGCGTCAGCCCATGGACTGAAGGGTCCCAGGTTTGATTCCAGTCAAGAGCATATACCTTGGTTGCAGGCTCAATCCCCACCCATGGTTGGGGTGTGCAGAAGGCAACTAATTGATGTGTCTCTCGCACATTGATGTTTCTCTCTCTGACTCTCCCCCTCCCTCCCACTCTCTTAAAAATAAAATAAACGGAAAAATATACTCAGGTGAGGATTAACAAAAGTCTATGAAAGCTCATTTTAGATAAAAAGAAACAAAAAAAGTATCAAGATCAAAAAAGTTAGCAGAAAATAGAAATAGTTAAAAATAGTCTGATTTGTTTTCTGAAATAACTAGAGGCCTGGTGCACAAAATATGTGCGGGGGGTAGAGGGGTTCCCTCAGCCCACTCTGTGCCCTTTCACAGTCTGGGAGCCCTCGGGGGATGTCCAACTGTGGGGAGCGGGCCTAAGCTGCAGTCGGACATCCTCAGTGCTGCTGCAGAGGCAGGCCGCTGTACTCGCCAGCCGTCAGCCCGGCTTGTGGCTGAGTGGTGCTCCCCCTGTGGGAGCGCACTGACAACCAGGGGGCAGCTCCTGCATTGAGCATCTGCCCCCTGGTGGTAAGTGCATATCATAGAGATCAGTCATTACGCTGTTTGGTCAATTTGCATACTACCCTTTTATTAAATAGGATATCGGTGCTTCTGGTTTGACATTACTAATTGGCTACGCTTGCTTCTTTTCTCAAAGACTCCTGTAAAATGATAGTAAAGGACTTTTTAAGAGATGAAAACTCATAGGAATATAGCTGAGAAATGTCAGAAATGATTTGGGAGATTTCCACAAAATTTTTTAAGACAATAAGCAGAGCGAAAAGCCAGTAAAGTAGGAAAAGCGATAACCTAAAAAGATCTATCAAAGAAGATACCAATTAAGTGAAAGTATTCCTGCCTACAGAACCCCTACTGGCTTAGGTCACGGTGGTTCTAGTAGCAGGAGAGGTTTAAGTTAAACATGTGGAGATTGATTTAAAGTATCTGGTGTGTTTACAACCTCTGGGGCCTCTCCTTCATTCTCAGGAGCCAACCAAATGGATGCACTCCCCACACTCATGAAAACCAGGGAGAGAGACAAAGCATAAACTGAGAAAACTGATCTCAATAAAAAAAAAAAAATTCTAAAAATTGAGGAGTGAGCCCTAGCCCGTTTGGCTCAGTAGATAGAGCGTCAGCCTGCGGACTGAAAGGTCCTGGGTTCGATTCTGGTCAATGGCATATGCCCGGGTTTCGGCCCGATCCCCAATAGAGAGCATGTAGGAGGTAGCACATGGATGATTCTCTCATCATTATTTCTATCTCTCTCCCTCTCCCTTCCTCTCTAAATCAATAAAAACCTTTCCTATATAATAAAAGCATAGTATGCAAATTTCCCCTCAACAGGAGTTCTTCCAGGAGTTCGACCATGGGGTGGGGGCAGGGGTGGGGCCAGTCGGGGAAAGGGAGGGAGGCCCTGGCCAGCATCCAGCAGCTGCTAGGGACCCTACTAGTACACAAATTTCGTGCACCGGGCCTTTAGTTTTAAAATAAAAAATTTTTTAAACACTGAGGAGTGATACCCTCTCCACCTCCCCACCTTCCATGTCCCTTTCCACTTCCAGAATGCAGCATTCACATCCACATTAACCCTAATTCCTCATGTCAACCTTCTATTCCTGAGAGATTTTTGGCCAATTCTTCAGGGAAGTTTAAGAGACCCAGGAAACAAATCTATACATAACGACACTTGACAATCTTTTTTTTTTAAATTCTCACCTGATATGCTTTTACTGATTTTTAGAGAAAGGAAGGGAGGAAAAGAAGGAGGTAGGTAGGAAGAATGAGAGAGAGAGAAACATCAGTGTAAGTGAGAAACATCAATCAGTTGCTTCCCACACACACCCCAACTGGGGTTCTATAATGCTACAAAACAATTCCTTATCCACTACATCTCCTTACTACTCATGCAAACTCCCACTTCACAGTTTTCCACATACTTTCCCTGTCAGGAATGTCCTTCTCTATCCAATAATTTCTTTGTCTACAGTAAATCCCACTATGACCTGTTTGAGATGCTAATAGCATGTAACAGCTTAAAAACACATTATCATTATGGAAATTACCTCTTTTCATCTACCTTCTCTCACTACAACTACACTGTTTATGCCCTGAGGGCATACTTTTTTTATATGCAATCATGAGCTGCATAACGATGCTTCAGTCACCAGTGGATACATTTATGACAGTGTACCGTAAGATTACAACAGTATCTGAAAAATTCCTATCACCTAGTGACGCTCTAATGATTCTAACATTGTGTGGTGCAAATGTAGCAAAATCCAACAACCGTGGCTGAGATGGCAAACACCTTAACCTGAGTGTGGAAGATGAGAACACCGAGGAGCTCCAAGAGTTGGTTCCCGAGGAACGGACTAATGAGAAGTTGTTGGATCTGGCACAGGAACACACAAAGCAGCAAGAGAAAAGGAAACTGCAGAAGAAAAAGAAACCCCGAGAAAACTGACAAGAAGAGCTTAGAAGCTTTTGCAGACCTCAATAAGTTCCTTAAAAACTTTGAAAACATGAACCTCAACACCGACAGGTTTCCATTAACATAGAGGAATGTTCATTATCTGTTTACAAATAAACCTATGATAAAAAGTTTTTTAAAAAGCAAACAATGATAGACTTATTTCTAAAAAGAGTGACACCCCCTTAGTAAACGCCACAGGCAGGTCCTTTGAAGGTATCCCAGAAGAAGGCATTGTTATTATGGGAGATAACAGCACCATGGAAGTTATTTATTGCTCATGAAGATCTCCCAGTAGAACAAATGAAATGCAGAGGCAGAAAACAGTGATTATGATGATTCTGACTCTGTGCAGGCCTTGGGTAATGCATGTGTTTGTCTTAGTTCTTAAAAAAAGTTTAAAATAGTTAAAATAAAATAAAAAATTTAAAAAGCTTATACAAGGCTCTTAAGAAAATATTTTTGTACAGCTGTAAAATGTATATTTTAAGCTACGCACTATTACAAAAGAGCTGAAAAGTTTTAAAAAATTAAAAGATACAGGAAGCTAAGGTTAATTTATTGGTGAAATGAGCGTTTTTGGTAAATTATGTGTAAAGAGGTTACAAAGTCTACAATAGTGTATAGTAACTCCCTAGGCCTTCACTGTCACTCACCACTTATTCACTGACTCCCAAGGAGCAACTTGCAGTCCTGCAAACTCCACTTGTATCATTTCTATCTTCTGTGCCATATTTTTACTGTACCTTTCTATGCTTAGATACACAAATACCTGCCATGATGTTACAATTGCCAGTGGTGTTCGGTACAGTAACAGGACATATTATGGTCTACAGCCTAGGAGCAACAGAGTGTACCAGGCAGTCTGAGTGTGTGATAGGCTACAGCACGTTTGTACGTGTGCGCTCTGTGTTTGCACAATGACAGAATTGCCTAATGGTGCATTTCTAAGAACATACTCCCGCTGTTAAGTGAAGCCGGATTGTATTTCTTTGTATTCTTAGCACCCAGGACAGTATTTGTCCATCATGTGTTATAGTCCAAAAAGAGGAGAAATAGAGAAAATCAATATTCTCCCTAAAAATTCTACATTTAAAACGAAATTATAGCTTACCCTAGTATCTTCTATGTCAAGCTTAATTCTTATTATTCTACCTAACGTAATTATGTATTTTCTTACCATAGGGTATCCCAAGGCGTTCTTGCTCTTTCCTATAACCTTCTAGTGCGGCAGCCCATCTCGTCACTTGTTCCGAGGTTTCATCTGAAATGGTTGTAATGTGTTTTGTGCCATCAAGAGTTATCACTTGAGCTTCTTCAACAAGATGTGCTTCTGCTTCAGCATGATGAGCATCTGGATCAATGACTACTTCAACTGTTTCCGCAGGTTTAACAATTTCAAGGATGTTGAGCTTTGGTTCAATTCCTTTAACAGTGAATTAAAAAAATATCCAGATGAAAACATGAAATTCACTAACAAAACTTAGTTGAGTTTATATGTTCTCAAATGGTAGAGCAAAACTCCATTTTAAATGTTTAGCAATATGTCTAGAGATTTTAACAGAGTCCTATTAAATGATAAAAACAACAATTCAATAGAATTTTGATATTCTATATATATAAAAGGCTACTATGCAAAGGGTCCCCTCGGGAGTTTGACCAGGAGAACAGGAGTTCGATCGCTCACTATGATGTATGCTGACCACCAGGGGGTGGTGCGGAACATGGAGGGTGACCATCAGCGGTGGCGGAGCGCTGAGGGAGCAAGGGAAGGAGGAGGCAGGGGGAACCGCACGGTGGCGGGGTCCAGGTGGTGAAAGGAGGAGGCAGGGAGGCGAGAGAACTGCGCAATGGCAGCACATGGGCAACGAGAAGAGGAGGGAAGGAGGAGATGGGGAGGCAGGGAACCTGATCGGCCCTGATCACCGGCCAGGCCTAGGGACCCTACCTGTGCATGCATCGGGCCTCTACTCCTAACGTACTTAATATGCTAAGTGTCTAGTCGTCCATTCAACCAATCAAAGCATAATATGCTGATATGCTAAGGCCGTTCAACCACTTGTTATGACAAGCACTGACCAGCAGGGGGCAGATGCTCCAAAAAGTAGGTTAGCTTGCTGCTGGGGTCCAGCCGATCGGGACTGGATTAGACAGGCCAGACATGCCCTGGAGCCCTCCTGCATCCTTCCCCAGTCCTGATCATGCACTGGTAGGGTCCCTTGGCCTGGCCTGCACCCTCTCACAATCCGGGACCCTTCAGGGGATGTAGGAGAGCCAGTTTCTGTCAGATCCTGCAGGCCAGAGACCCCACTGGTGCACAAATTCATGCACCAGGCCTCCAGTATTATGTAAATGTTGTGTCAATATTTCCTGATTTTGAGCATTGTACTGTGATCATGTAAAAGAATTCCTTATTTTTTAGAAAACGCATATATTTAGGAATAGAAGGGAAACATGTCTGCAACTTATTAGTAAATAGGTAAAAAAAATGTGGGGGTGAAGAAGAGAATAAAGCAACTTCCTTTGCAAATTTCTCTTTTTGTGCTAAACTGCAGAGTCTAGATCACCTTGCAGCAAAGGTACCCAATATGACTGCGGCTCTAAAATCACTGGCATGAGCCACCTACTGAGAAATGAGTTAAGGGGATAAGCAGGCACATGGCATCCCTTTTTTGGCTCCTGTGGAGCACTGAAAAGGTAGCATGGTTCTAGCTATGGCAGGCAGGGCAATTGTCAATTCCACATCTTAAAAAGCCAACTAGACCCTGTTTTTTCCAGCCCTCTCTGTGATCCTGCTTATTTACTACCCTACCTTACTGATTAAACCAGGTAAAATGTGTGATACTATCTGCTTCACCTTGACAGATAAAATAATTAATTCAAAAGCCCTAATATTTGGCTATAATATCACATTAAGTAATTTAGACAACCATCTAAAACACCCAAAACTTATAAAATTGAGTTTTCATATCAGAAAAACATGAGTGCAGTTTTAAATAACTGCACAAAAATTAACTTACCTTGGTAAGAAATTACCTGTACACTAAGTTGTACAGTTCCATCTGTCTTTACTCCTTGGTCAAATAAACTTCGTTCTGGATCCAGCTAAATATGGGTAAAAGGAGTAAGATTATTTTCACATAATCATCTGGTTTAATAAAAATGGATATATAAAACTATACTTAACTATTGAAGTATACTAATTAAATAACACATTTAATTATCCAAGTTGTAGTATCATGTAATTCCTTGCCAAAATTTAAAATATTTTAACCACTGTGGTAACAATTAAGGACAACATAAAGAACAGAATTTATTTTAAATTGCAGTTTTCTCTAGCTCTAGAGTCTATTTTAGGATTTTAAATAATGCAAAAAAAAAGCAACTGTTTATTCCGTAAAAGTATTTAAAGTAGAAAACAATGCAATTTATCTGTCATTAAAAAGAAAGGACATTTAATTAGTGGAGACAATTTAAATAAATTTATTTATATCACTAGAGGCCCAGTGCACGAAATTCATGCAGGGGGGGGGGGCAGTTAGTCCCTCAGCCTGGCCTGCATCCTCCCACAATCCAGCACCCCTTGGGAGATGTCGGGCCAAAACCGGCAGTCAGACATCCCTCTTGCAATCCAGGATGCTGCATGCACCAGTGACCATACTTTTCACACAGGTGAAAGGGATCTTGCTGTTGTATGAGCAGCTACATTTTTTTGCCCTGATTATAAAAAGTACATAACATAATCCTTCTGAGGCAGTAGTACCATTTTCCCCATCTTATGGGTGGAAAAACTGAAGCAGAGAAAAGTTAAGTAATTGGCTTTGTCACACAGTTATAAGTGTCAGAATCAGGGCTGACCACAAAATGTGCAAGCCAGAGTCCATGAATGTCATCGCTACATCATCCTGCTTTTTCAGTATTAGAGTAGCCTTGCCATGTTTTAATTTTTAAATCTAAGAGACTATTCCCAATATATAGGGTAGGGTCCCTAGGCCTGGCCAGCGATCAAGGTCATCTGTGGGGCAACTGGCAGACGGGGACAATTGGGGACCCTGCTGACACTCACCTTTGCTGGCGGCCTGGTGCCATCCACTGGCCAACCCAGCCCCAATCGTTGCGTCTCCCTCTTGAGGGGCAGACGCTCAACACAGGAGCCGCGTCTGACCCTCCCCCCACCCCCCGACGATCAGTGTGCATCACGGGGACTGGTCGTTCTGCCATTCCGTTGATTTGCTTATTAGAGTTTTATTATATAGGATACTTGCTGTTATATCCCTTATAACCAATTATACACATTTAAGGTCAGGGTTAATGCTCAATCTCTTATCACAAAATTATTAAGGGACTTATGACTTTACTACCTGACCTAGATATGAATCTTTAATCATAATTCTATATCCTTTAAGTATGAGTGCTTTTCCCCTCATATCACCTTATAGTGAATGCATTTCACACAATGACAAATTGATGACAAAAAATAATTCTGATTTTCTGATAGGCACTTAAATGCTAAAATATAGATTTAATAAAAAGATTACCTGAATATCTTGTAGGCAAATTTCATGAGCATCCAAAGAACACTGTAGTCTTGGTTCTAGTAGTTTCTTTAAATTGCCTATTGGCTCATTGATGTCTATGGCCTGGCTTACACATTCAGCTGGGGTGTAGGTTTGTTCTACAATGCTAAATGTTAAAGAATATAATGGTTAAAAATTACATATTTACCCTGAAAATTAAAGTAACAATATGCTCAAACCAAAACTGAATATCAAAACACATTTCTGGTCTTTGAAACTCATGTCTGCAAGACACTATTCATAGTGGTAGACTTATCACCAACTAGTGCTGCCAAAAGACCAAAGTGATATATTGCTTCTTAAATTAGGTTATGTAAAGCAACACTGCAGCCCCCCATCTTTGTGAGCATGCTCTCTTAGGCCATTTGCCACATCATGAGCAGCCCTACGGAGAAGCCCATGCAGTGAGGAAGTGAATAGTCATATCACCAGTCTCATGAGCGATCCTGTGAACAGATATGCTAGTCCCACTCAATTCTTCAGATGACTTTAGCCAGACTGACAGCTTAACTGCAAACACATGAAATACCCTGAAGCCAGAACTAAGTTCTGGGGTAATTTGTTGAATAAGAGAGACATGTAGTCTCTACTGTTTCTTCTGTTAGAGAGAATAGCGTAGAGAAACATGTTGAAATTATCTATCAAAAAAATTAAGGTCTCTTGGGCAGTCATGACCTTTTCTGTCAGGAAAATATTCCTGTGCCAGGGTATGGTGGCAGAGGACAGGACCGAGGACAGCTAACATGGAGTTTTCCTAACAGCTAGAGCCAGACCTCTCCTCTGAGAAGAGGAGGTGGTATGAGTGACCACAGCCAGCTGGCAGAAAACATGGAGAGTTCTAAACAACTAGTATAAATCTTAATTATGCCAGATGAGTAAGTTCTAGAGATCTGTGTACAATATGGTTCTGATAGTTAAATATACAGTATTGTACACTGAAAAGTTTGTTGAGGGTAGATCTCATGGTAAGTACTCTTATCACAATAAACAAATTTCTTAAAAACTAAGGTACAAATCTTAGCTGTACTCTAAACACTCAACATCCTATTCAATTTTAGTAATTTGGTCCATTCTCATTGCAGTTATTCTAAACTTTTACTGTATAAAAATTCCCTACTACTCTTTAGTCCTTTTTACTTTCAGTGTATTATCATTAGCACCAACCCTAACCTTCTTCTTAATTCCCAAATCTCTCTTTTTACTCATATTCTCCCTTTGGATTCTGAACTTCAATATCCCCCAAAATGCTAATATCAGTTGGGGAAAAAAAGTCCCCAAAAGAACTCTGGCTTGATTCTTAATTTTAATATATGTGGATAATATATAAATTCAGATAATACCAACCTTTCTTCTGTGCATTCTGTTTTCTCTGTTCCATCAATTTCAATTTCTATCAGCTCCTCTGCTTCTCTTTTTGTCATGGTTGAAGTATTTCAAAAGCTTAGCCCTGTAAGAGTTAAATTTTAAGACATTTTAAAATTATCTGCACAAAGAGAAATGCTACACAAGAAGTAGAGACCCAATTCAAATAATAGCAGAGGGTAAGTAGAACAGGAGGTAGTAATCTTCACACATAAAAAAACACCCCACATGATACTGATAAACTGGTTTTTGTTTACATGGTGCTTATTAGCCTGAAATGAATTCTTCACCGTTCTACGGGATTTACTGGGGTTTGTGCAGCCCAATCTCAGTCAATAAATTAACTCAAGTTACTTCAAAATCAAAGAAAGATATGTCAACTATATTATAGCAACTTCAGTCTCAATAACAGATTCAAACCTGCAGCTTAAAAATCAACATAAAGATGAACCTCCATTGTTTACCTAAAAGCTGTACTGTGTTAACAGGATGAAGAATGTACTTTATTAGCATTGTACTGACAGAGTGATATAAAATTAAAGTTAATCCTAGCTATGATTTGTTACAAATTACGTATCTTGTTAAGTGTCAGTACAATATTCTAAAACAGCAAAATCAACTAACAAAAGTTACCAATATGTATATTGTTGTATTGTAATGAACTCCTACATTTCTGTAGGACTAGAAAAGTCTTCTTTTTCACTTTAGAAAGGGCTATACCTCCCCTCAGGTCTATAATTAGCTGGCATCCAAATCGAGAATGCCTGGTATAAAAATGGTCTGATTTTCCCCACAATACTGAGGATGCTCTCCCGTCCTCTCATAGGAATGAAGACGAGTAAGAGGCTGCATGCATGCATGCATACATGCATACATACATACATACATACATACATATAATGAACCTCAGCAGACTACCTAGGCCCTAGCCAACATTTGCTTTCTTTTGTTCTGTCCCTAGCTTAGCAGAACTTCCCTTTTCCTAATAAAGTCTATTCCTTAACATACTATTTGTAAAACTATGTTATTTATCTTGAGCACTAGGTCAAAACAGGTGGTGACCCTATAGGACATGACCTCCACCTGGTTTGAAGGGATATTAGTATGCTTACAGATGTATACAAAATACTTTGAACAGTACTTCACTCTTAGTAGGCACTCTATTAAATAAAGATGTTTTTAAAACTATTATCCTCCTATATAATAAAAGTCTAATATGCTAAGTGTCCAGTCCACCAGCCAATATGATAGGCTAATGATATACTAAGGCCGTTCAATGGCTCAATGATGTGCACTGACCACCTGGGGGCAGGCGCTCTGACCAGTAGGTTAGCTTGCTACTCAGGTCCAGCGGATTGGACTGAGCAAGAGGGGCCGGACATACCCTGGAGCCCTCCCGCAGTCCCTCTCTGGCTGGCCAACCTCCCAAGTCTCTCCCCAGCCCCAATCATGCAACAGAGGGTCCCTTGGCCTGGACTGCACCCTCTCGCAATCCAGGACCCCTTGGGGGATGTCCAAGTGCTAGTTTCAGCCCAATCCTGCAGGCCAGGCAGAGGGACCACACACTGGTGCACAAATTCATGCACCAGGCCTCTAGTACACCATATAAAATTGACTCCAGGTTCCCTAAAGGCTTAAATGTAAAAGATACAACTATAAAGCTAATAGAAGAAAATGGTGGGGATTTTTTTTTATGGTTTAAGAATAGAAAAAAATTTCTTAACATTCCAAAAATTAAACCATAAGGAAAAAACGAATGCATTTGATTATATAAAAATTAAGTTTTATGTTCAACAGACAGGGTAACGACTGAGAAAAGATACTTTTGATATCCAAAACTGACAAGGGAATAACTGGAATACAGAGCAAATCCTGCACATTGATAACAATCCCCCCAAAAGTCAGGACTAATTAGAAAAGCAGGTCAAGTATAGGAAAAGGAAAGTAACATAGAGAAAACCAAAATGGTTAAGGATATAAAGAAATGTTCAAACTCGTCATTCAAAAATGCAATTTAAAACAAAAACTTTATACCTTCAGTTGTGTGTGTATGTGAAAAATGTAGTGTTGAATACATTAAGAATAAGCAGGGATGTGGAGTCATAAGAATCCTCTGCCTCTGCTGAAGTCCAGACAGGTCCAGCTATTCTGGAGAAAAATCTAGCAGCACTTGCTCAAATCAGAAAGCTTATACCTGCTACCCCCCCCCCCCCCCCCCCCCCCCCCCCCCCCCCCCCCCCCGCACGTGCCCTTAGATAAGCATTCCAGAGATACTGAGTGATAAGGACATTCAGGGAGCTTTGCTGGGGACAGCTGGAAGCTGGAGCCCATAAAGTATCCATGAGCCTTAGCCGGTTTGGCTCCGTGAACAGAGTGTCGGACTACGGACTGAGGGGTCCAGGGTTTGATTCCAGTCAAGGTCACATGCCTGAGTTGTGGGCTCGGTCCCCAGTGTGGGGTGTGCAGGAGGTAGCTGATTGGTGATTCTCTCATCATTGTTGTTTCTGTCTCTCTCTCCCTTCCTCTCTGAAATCAATAAACATGTACTAAAAAAAAACTATCCATGGTAAGAAAGCACTGAGGTATGAGAAAATGTGGAAGAAGTGCATACCATGAAACTTTAGCAGCAGTTAAAACAAGGAAATAACGTATAAACACAGAATCAGAGTGGGCCGCGCCCTCCTGGAAGCCCCTGCCTTGCCTTGCTTTTCCCCTCCCCCTTGGTCCCAGGCAGGTTACCATTAACTTCCTCCTTCCTAAGCTCCTGGGGCCCTTCCTTACTTCTAGAACTTGTTTCCTAAATCCATTCCTTCTAGGAATTAGTGTTTCTTTCTCTGTAATATACCCAATAAATGTTCTCTTACAAAAAAAAAAAAAAATATATATATATATATATATATATAAAAACCCTAAGTGACCAAATGACTGGTCCACCATTTGACTGGTTGCTATGACATGCACTGACCACCAGGGGGCAGATGCTCAGTGCAGGAGCTGCCCCTGGGTGGTCAGTGTGCTCTCATAGCTGCAGCACCACTCATTTGACGGGCGCGAGATGCTGGGCTTATGGCTGGCAAGTGCTGCTGCAGTGGCATGAGCCTCCCGCCTCCATGGCAATGTTATTGAGCAGTGGGAGCAGCGAGGTCAGGATGTGCCGGAGTGGTGCGGTGCCCAGCTTGGGTTTGGGCTCCTCCCTGGCTACCTGCTGCTTCTATACTACGTAGAGAGTACTACATCCTTCAGGTCAGTGGGGATTGGGCCAAAACTAGCAGTCCAACATCCCCTGAGGGGTCTCGAATTGCGAGAGGGTGCAGGCCAGGCTGAGGGACCTCACTGGTGCACAAATCTGTGCATGGGGCCCCTAGTATATATATAAAGTGTTGTGTACTGAAAAAGAAGTGAGAAATAGTAAGGTTTATAGCAGAACAGAACTTTTAAAAGGTACTTGTTTTATTTTCAGGGCCTTTAAAGAGTTAAAGAGGTCCACTCCTCTCTCCATAACCAATTTTATTTTTTTAAAAGGTTAGAAAACAATTTCATTTTCCCAGAACTTTAGGAAAAATAAAAAAGTATATGAAAAAGTAACCAGACACTGAGAAATAGCCCTAAAGGCTGTGGTTCCCCATAATATAAGCACTAAAATAGGGACCCGTTAAAAAGAAATTTATCCTGTGATCATCCAAAACAGAGATCAGTCCCTAGAAGGTGTCCCCTACCCCTACCCACAAAAAACACCCTTTAGAACAAAAATACTCAGTCTATAAACTGATCCTTCTCTCTTTCTCAAGTCTCTAAATTTAGCCTTGAAAGAGATTGGGAAATGGTCCAAATCGTTGATATCACTGCTTGAGTGGGTCTTAGCTCTTTTTCTGGAACCAGGATTCTTCTACAAAACTTACAGTGGAGAAGAGAACATCACTTGGAGCCTTTCCACCTAAGGGCTACCCTGGTTTCTCTAGATTAAGGCTCACCTGGGGTTCAGAGCCCTTCACAAAATGGAAATAAACTAAACTAAAAAGTCCACAAAGGGCCAGTAGTCTTTAAAATACAGTTACATTTAATATTTTCCCTTGGAGCTACAGATAAACTTGAGAATTAGCCCTAGCTGGTTGGCTCAGTGGATACAGCATCCGTCTGCAGACTAAAGGGTCCCAGGTTCGGTTCCAGTCAAGGGTACATGCCGGGTTGCGGGCTCGATCCCCAGTGGGGAGCATTGCAGGCGGCAGCAGATCAAGGATTCTCTCTCATCACTGATGTTTCTTTCTCTCTCCCCCTCTGAAATCAATATAAATATACTAGAGGCCCGGTGCACAAAAATTTGTGCAACTCGGGGGGGGGGGGGGGGGTTAGAGACGGTCCCTCAGCCAAGCCTGTGCCCTCTGTAGTCTGGGATGGCTCGGGGGATGTTCACCTGCTGGCATGCCTGCCCAGCCTGGGTGAGGGGCTGATGGCTGTTTGCAGGCTGGCCAAGCCCCCCAGTGGGAACCCTCACCCCATGTGGGTGTGGACAGCCTGGGTGAGGGGCTGAGGGCCATTTTCAGGCTGCCCACAGTCCCTTCAAGATTCAAGTCCCTACTGGGGTGCCTGGCTGGAAACAGGTGTCTGGGGTTTATTTAACTTCTATAATTGAAACTTTGTCTTAGTCCCCTGCACTGGAAGCCTGGGTTGCCCCTGGCAACCCAAGGTCCCAGCCCCACAGGTAACTGGGGTTTGTTTATCTTCCATAATTAAAACTTAGCAGCCTTGAGTAGAGCTCAGGGCCCACAAGAGCCCTGGCTTCCTCCATTGCCTGGGCAACTCCAGCTCAGGGGCTGCCGCCATCTTAGTTAATTTGCATATTTGCTCCTGATTGGCTTGTGGCGTGGCTTGTGGGTGTAACAGAGTGATGGTTAGTTTGCATATTACTCTTAGATTAGCTTGAAAAACAAAACTTGAGAATTAGTCTCCTTCACTGAAAAACATTAATTTAGGGCAACTTTTCCCAATAAGGGCAATACTTATAAGTAATATTTATCTATATTTAACATACAACATGTGTTAAAATGTAATATACAAAATGTGCATTTAATGTATATAAGTGTAATTGAGAGTATCCCCCTGATTAACTGGACATTTTCTCAAACTAAAAAATATTGCTAAATCCCTGAATAAGGAAGTTTTTGTTTTTAAAAATAAAGTCAGCAGCCCAGCCGGAGAGACGCCTTGTGTCCCGCCACAGGCCACGCTCCACCCCCGGGAGCACCTGCCGGTCTCGGCCGGACCCGAGTGGGACGGGGCAGCAGAGCCCAGGGGCACGTCTCTCTCTCCCCTCTCCCTTCCTTTCTCTAACATCAATAAATGTGTATATTTTAAAAATCAAAATAAAAGTTAAGACAAGTAAAGCGTGCATTCGTGCGTGTGGAGGGAAAGCTGACGGACACCGGTGCCTCCCCCACAGGGCGAGGGTGCTCTCTGCAGAGTTTTTCAGGCTTCGCGCAGATCTGAAGTTTGATCAACAAGACTGGGGAGAAGTGAACGCGGCGATTCCGTCTTCAGCCTCCACCCCCGGCCGCGAGCGGCCCCAGGGCAGCATGGCGCTGGGCGCCGACCTCTCCCTTCGTCCCGTCCGCGGGCCGTCCAGGTGAGGGACGTCCCCCCGGTCTGAAACCGGTCGGGCGGGAAAGACCGGGCCGACCGAGGGGGCGGGAGGTCCCCCCTCCGGCGGGTGGAGAGCGGGCCGTTTCCCCTGCAGCTTCCGACAACACCGCTTCGCCCGAGGGCGTCCTCCCAACCTCCGCTCCCCGCTGGCCGGCCGGCGCTTCTCCGCTCGCCCCCGGCAATGCCCGTCTCCCCGCCGGGAACCCGTAGACGGGGGCTCGACCCACCTCCGAGCCGCGCAAAACACCCGCGGAGCTGGCGAGCCACTCGGACCCGCATCCTCGGTCTGACCGTGGCCGCGTTCCAGGGGCCCGAGGAGCAGCGCGGACATTACTAAGTGGCTCTGGTGCAAGGACGGGACAAGCCTAGGAGACGGCGGGGCCGGGCGGGAGGGCCGATCGCCGCGACGGCGAGACCCAGTTCCGCTCCTTCCTGGGAAACCCCGGGAGCCAGGACCGCGTTCCGGCCGCGGAGGCTGCGGACCGCCACGCCGGCTAGCGGACGGGCGAGCGGCGGACGAGCGGAGCGCGAAACCGGGGCCGAGGGCCGCCGGGGGCCGGGGCGCGGCTTCCGCGCCCGGCGCCGCGCGCCCCCCGCCCCTCCCTCCGCTCCCCGCCCCTCCCCACCCGGCTCCCTCAAGTCTCCACGAACGGAAATGGGAGTCGCAGCGCCGGGGACCAGCGGAAACAAAACACAGAGGCGGCCGCGGGGGGGCCGCGCTGGGGGCGCAGGCCCCGGAACGACGCCGGCCCGCGCGGGCCCGCGCTCCCCTCGTCTGCTGCGGCCGCACTCACCCGCTCCGGAATCAACCGGGTCGCCCCCGCCGGCGCTCCAGGGCCGGCCGAGAACAGCGGCGGCGCGCGCTCCACGTGCGGCGTCTCTCCCGGTAAAACCTGCAGCTCCCGCGACTCCAAGTGTGAGGCCCCTGGGCCCTTCCCGCGGAATCGGCGCTGAGAAACTCCAACCCCCCCTCCCGCCTCCCAGGCACCCCCGGGCTCAGGACTACAAGTCCCAGCAGGTGGCGCGAAACCAACGCTCCGAGGCAACGGAGGCTCACGAGGCACAAAGGAGCACAACGCCCCAGTCTGCTTTGTTTTACACTGTCGCTTTGTCGGGACGTTCATACACTATAGCAACCCAAGGAACAGCACTGCTGGCTGATTCGGGGCGGGAAGGGCTGAACTCAGGGCCAGGCCAGGCCGAGTGCGCATGCGCGCATAGGAAGGTTTCCAGAAGGGAAAGAGGGAGCAGATCAGGGAGGAGGAGGAGGAGGAGGAAAGATGGCGGAAGAGCTGCTAGGGGACCCGGAAGCACTTACCCTCCACTTCCTCCCGTTTCCCTTCTGCCTCACCTAGAGCCGTCCGGTCGCAGACTGTCTCTGAGACGCTTCCTGTCCGGTGAGTGCCGACCGACTGAAACGGTGGCCCACAATGCACTGCGATAGCGCGTAGGCGGGTGGGGGCGGAGCCAAGGCCGGAAATAGGGCGGTGGCGGCGGCGGCAGCGGTGGCGGCGGCGGCAGCGGTGGCGGCGGCGGCAGCGGTGGCGGTGGCTTTGGCAGCTCGGGACTTGAGTATAAGGTGACTGGGAGGGCAGCTGGCCTCGCTGGGCCTCTTGGGACCTGGATTCGAGTGTTTCTCTGGGGACTGGGCTCCCTGTTACCTTTGCCCTTCGTGAGAGAGCAGCTGTTTTGGCCCAGGGACCTTCGCGGCCGGCCCCGAGGTCACCGGGGACGCCGGAGCCTTTAGACCTTGGAGTTTGCCAAGTAGGCTCCGTGTGCCGCCGGGATGATAATGGCGCCGCTGAGGGCGAGCCGGGGCGGTGAGGGCTGCAGGGACGCGGGGGTTCCGGCCGCGGCAGCCCAAGGTCATGCTCGCGGGGCAGGGCTCCAGCCAGGCCTGCCCAGCCTGGGCTCCCGGGAAGTGGCGCTGAACTATTTAAAGCCGATCGTGGTGATGCTCATCTTAAAAGCGTGCAGCGCACCTAGAAATACTAGGCGGCCGTGTTTTACACTCTTCTTCCTGCGCAGCGCCGCACCTCAGCCACCCGAGGACGGGACGCCGCGGGGGCCGGTGCTTGAACCCGGGGAGCGGCCAGAGTGCGCGCGCGCACGCAGCCAGGTTTCCTGGAGGGAAAAGGCGGGTCCCCTCGGCGGGCTGCGGATTGGCTTTGAGAACAGGCTCCGAGGGGCCCTGGCCGGGCAGCGGGGTTGGTCGGAGCGTCTTCCCCACGCACCAGGGTCGAAGGTCAGGGCCCATGCCAGGGTCGGCCGCTGCATGCACCCGGAGCGGCGCGACAAAGGCGCCGTTCCCCCCTCCCCCCAATCCCTCTACAACCAACAAGTAAAAATGAAAAACTGTGTATCTGTGCAGAATATATATATATATATATATGTACGCTTTGAAGAGGCAGCGGAAGGACTGCCCTCCGGCTGGCCGGCATCACTGTGGACAGGAGAGCCTTGCTCTCGCGGCTCGAGCTGCTGCCTTTCCCCGCGACCCTCCCCCGTCGTCTTCTGACCGTGTCACATCCCCGCCAGAGCCTCCGGCACCTCCTGGTTCTCCAATAGAAATCCCACCGGATGGATTTGAGGGCCCTAATGGATTTAATGACAGGACGGGAGCTGTTGCATGTATGGAACTCCGGGAAAAACAAAATTAGAGACGTGATTTCGGAATCACTACTCAGGAATGGGGGGGGGGGGATGGATTTCACTCATGTTGCAGTAGGAATAGCATGATTTTTGCAGTCAGAGCAGATGAGCTCTGGGAATATGAGCAATTTAATAGCCTTCTTAGACATAGTTTTATTACCCGTAAAGCAGAGATCAGAACACCTTGTCATGTCTAACAGGAGTGCCATGAGGGTGCAAGGAGAGAATATACGTGGGGCTACTTTGCAAAATGCCTAGGGTTAAACAAGCATTAGATAACCTTATTGCTGGCTGTTGTACATGTCCTTTAAGCTGCCACAAAGGAACATATACATTGACTTGCACAATTTTAAAAATATACTTGTGTGCACTAAGGATCTACTGTGAAATCTTAGACCAGGTACTTACTTCTAAACCTCGGTTTCTGTGTGTGTGAAGTGTAGAGCATTGGTGTTTGCTGGGAGTCTTTCCTCGCGTTTTACTCTCTGAATGGGGTATAAGAACGGTGTATGATGGATTCTTTAATTCCTTCTTGTGGTTTGCTTTCACCCTGGCAGGTGAAGGGTGTTTTGTTGATTGTATCATTTCTTTGGATAGTTTTTATGTGCTCTTCCAGGGCTTCTCAACCTTGGCACTGTTGACATTTTGGACCATGTAATTCTTAGCTGTGGGAAGTCCATTATTGTTACGGGATGTTTGGCAGCATCCCTGGCCTTTACCCACTAGAAGCCAGTAACACTCGCCCTGCTAGGGTCAGCCAGAAACGTCTTTAGACATTGCCAAGTATCTCCTAGAGGGTACGCCCACTGCTGTTGGAGAACTGTGCTCCTCTGCTGTCCTTTAGCTTAGTGCTTCTCTAACTCTCAGTGGTAAAAGGCTTTCTACCTCCCTCCAACGTTTGTGGATATTTTTGAAGAATACAATGAAAATGAACTACTAGAAAAATTATATGAAAGACAATGAAGACACACAAAATCCAAACTAATTTTTTAAGTTCAGATATCCTACTTAATAATCCTATATAATAAAAACCTAATATTTCAAGTGTCCAGTCAGCTGTTCAACCAATTAAAACGTAATATGCTAATGATATGCTAAGGCCACTCAGCTGATTGCAATGGCATGCACTGACCACCAGGGGGCAGGCGCTCTGACCAGTAGATTAGCTTCCTGCTGAGGTCCCGCAGAGAGTGATCTTGACTGAGCAAGATGGGCCAGACACACATTGGAGCCCTCCCTGGCCCCTCCCGGCCCCG
>PVJC01007739.1:0-11815 GCA_004026665.1 Murina feae | reverse complement strand
GTGACACAATCTGTCTGCTACCACTGGTCTACAGACCATACTTGGAGTAATAGCAGTATAACTTAATAGGGGTCCAGTGTCAGTATGATGATGATTATTGTTACTTAATTTGTGGGGTTGGAGGGATCATGGTAGTGTTAACATGTCAGGTTTTCACTTTATCTTTAAGGTTCAGAAAGTGTACCAAGCTATATTGAGTTGTGACTCTTGTCATCATTCCAGTATAGAGTTTGGTAAGCCCTTTACTAGACTCAGTCTTCTTTAATTTAAGGGAAGTTTTTTCTACTTATTTATGGTCTCCTTATCTATTCCTTTTCTTTTGGAATTCCTGTTTGCATATGTTTGTTGTAATTTGGTATTTTTTGCATTTGGTCTTTCAAGACACTAAATGAGATCTCAACTGAGATCAATTTATCTCCTGAAATTTTTAGTTAGAAAAGTATGTCCTTTAGCTCTAAGGATTTAGAAACCCTTATTGTTAAAAATCAGCATTTCACCTCCTTTACATATTCTAAGTCACTATTAGGTTGTACCACATGATTTTCCCTCTTTTGGGCTGGTTGCTCTTTCTTCTTGCTGGTTGTGTTGGACTTAGATTTGTAGTTGTAACAGGCAGACTCCTTCTGTGCGTCTTCCAGGATATCAATCCCGACGGAGGAACTGTCTCCAGAGCCCTTGCCCAGTTCCTTTAGAGAATCCTCGCACAATATTTTGGAGGTCAGGATTGTTCTTTTCCTCTGGGGGTGGGTAGCTTTCCAGCATCCTAGTTTGACTATTTTCCCTGATCCAAGACTAAGTTCACCCCATCCCATAGTCTGTGCTTTCTTTCTGCATGTAACCCTAGTGGAGCCGCACAGAGGCCTGATCCTAAATGCTCCTGGGACCCAGGTCTTCGGATTAAAAAGTAAAACCTGGCAGTGGGCAGTGGAGAGGGGAATGGAGTTGGGATCGGGTGGCTGTTGTTAGCATTCACTGAGTTCTGGTATGCTGTAAGTCCTGTGGCAGTGAAGAGAATTAGAGGTATTTTACAATTGTATGTATGTTAACACATATAACATTGTGGTGCCTTTTTCCCCCCAGTAATAGTCACCATGATTCTTCAGAGGCTCTTCAGGTTCTCTTCTGTCATCCGGTCTGCAGTCTCAGTCCATCTGAGGAGGAATATTGGTGTTACTGCAGTGGCATTTAATAAGGAACTTGATCCCATACAGAAACTCTTCGTGGACAAGATAAGAGAATACAAAACTAAGCGACAGTAAGTGGGTAGATAATCAACTATTATGTAAATATAAATATTTAAAGTACGTAAGTTTTGAGGTGGTAATAAAATTACTTGGTGTTTGAAAGTGTCTAAGATCTTTACTAAACTGACCCCTTGCATAGAGGTTCATTAGATCTTGATTATTTTAAGTCCCGAATTTTATCTTCTTTTTTCATGGATTTTCAGGGAGAGTTCCATTAAATCTTTTGTTATTTTGGATATATTATATCTAAATGATATTATATCATCATTTTACCTTAAAAAAAAAAAAGAGAAGACTTGACTCACATGATTTTGTTTATAGTTTGAAAGAGTTCTCAAACCCACAGAAGGCCATTAATAAACATACCCAGGGTCTACCTCACGTACAAACAATTGATGTGAAGGTTGGACAGATAAATGAGGGTGGGAAGAGGATATCTTTTAGGAGGAAAGAATAGTGTAAGCTGAGGCATGAAAACTGGAAAGCATATTTGGGAAATTATGTAATGTTATTTTCCAAAACTATAGAGTGTATAAAGAATGTAGAGAGCCCTAACTGGTTTGGCTCAGTGGATAGAGTTTTGGCCTGCAGACCAAAGGGTCCTAGGTACCATTCTGGTCAAAGGCATGTACCTGGGTTGCAGGCACATCCCCAGTGGGGGGTGTGCAGGAGGCAGCTGATCAGTGTTTCACTCTCAGTGTTTCTAACTCTCTATCCCTTTCCCTATCTCTGTGAAAAATCAATAAAATACATATTTTTTTTTTAATGTAGAGAGCAGTAAAGGATAGAATAGGGTTAGAATGAGGTATTATGGAAGGCCTTGATTATAGACTGGACAATTAAAATACTATATGGAAAGCATATATGAGAAATTCAAGATTTTTGAGTAGGATGGCGAGGTGGAACAATATTGCTCTGTATTAGGAAGAAAATTTTGATGACTGTACTAGGAAGTTCAGTATGAGAAAAGAGGAAAGATAGACATGTTAGCAAAATGTAATAATATCAGCATTAGTTCATGAGATTCCTGTCTTTATAGCAGTAGGAATATAAAAGTGACAAGAGCCCTAGCCAGTTTGGCTCAGTGGATAGAGTGTCGGCCTGTGGACTGAAGGGTCCCAGGTTCAATTCTGGCCAAGGGCACATACCCGGGTTGTGGGTTCAATCCCCAGTGGGGGGTGTGCAGGAGGCAGCTGATCAATGCTTCTCTCTCATCATTGATGTTTCTGTCTCTCTTCTCCTTCCTCTCTGAAATCAATAAAGAAATATTTTTCTTTTTAAGAAAAAAAGGCTATTTTTAAAAAGTTACAAGAATCAAAACACTGAGACTTGAGGTTGGGCGACTAACAAGGTTTTCTCGTTACTTGAACTAATAAGGAGGGAGAAGGTGAAGGAATTAAAATGAAGATAGTATGAAACTCTCACAGCAACCTTATTCATGTCATACCCGTTTTATATCTTAGAAAACTAAGGCTAAAAAGTTAGAATTTGCCTAAAGTCACACTGTTCAGTAAGCAGGTGTGCAGGACTGGTGGGGCAATTGGAGCATCTTCAGTGTGGAGGTATTGTGGCATCACATTAGTGATGCACTTTACACTTTCACTGTCCTTAAAAGCCTGTCCAGTAAGAAGTCAGTCCTTAGGTATACTCTGGACTTGAGGGGTCTGGCTCCTTCATTTGTGCCAATGGGTAAGTGTTCTGAGCATGTATGCCGGGCAGGTTATTTAACCTCTGTACCTCAGATTCCTAATATATAAGATGGGGATGATGATAACAGTATCTGTGTCATAGGATGTTATAAATATTAAATAGTTCAATAAATGAGCATACCTAGTATTTTTTCAAGTGGAATATATAAATCTCCATTGAGTGTCAGCTTTGTCCCAGTCACCATCTAGAGCAAGATGGGCAGGGAGACTTGTAGTCAGTTGAGGCGATAGATGATTTATGGAGAGGGAGCTTTATAAGCTTAAGCAGAGGCATGGTAAATCAGACGTGAATGCATTCAAATTTTAACAGCTATCACCTATCAGTAACTAGTATATTGATGAGACTGGATGGATCTTTTCAAAGCAGTTTCTAAAGCTTGTGGATCCCAGAGCTGGAAGACAGGCATAAAGTATCTGATTGAAGGTTCTTCCAAGAACTGCATTGTGGCCCAGCCAGTGTGGTTCAGTGGTTGAACATCGACCTATGGACCAGGAAGTCACCGTTCGATTTCTAGTCAGGGCACATGCTGGGGTTGCAGGCTTGGTCCCCATTGTGAGGCATGCAGGAGGCAGCCAAACAATGATTCTCTCTCATCATTGATGTTTCTATCTCTCCTTCCTTCCTCTCTAAATCAATAAAAATATAGTTTAAAAAAAATAAAGAACTGCATGTGTATGTATTTCAGTAGCTGTTATTCGTATGTGACTATTCAAATTCTAGTTAATTGCAAGTAAGTTTAAGTAAAAATTCAGTTTCTCAGAGAGAAACCAAGATGGTGGGATAGGTGAACACCGGAATTGCGGCCGTGCACAAATATTGTAAAACAATAAGAAAAAACAGACACCACCCAGACCCACAGGAAGGCTGGCTGAGTGGAAATTCTACAACTAGAAAGAGACTGAGATGCAGAGGAGGTGCGGAAATAAAGTACAGAGGTACGAAGGAGTGCGCGAAGGGGCTTGCGGAAAGGGCTGGCAGAATTTCATGCCGGTGGGAAGCACAAGCTCCGACGGTTCTGAACTCCAGTTCCAGGCAAGTTTCTGGGGACTCAGAACCATACAGGGAGGAGCTAGACTGTCTGGGACCATCAGGCACTGGGAGAAACTCCAGAGCTGTTTCTTAGAAACCCCGTGCCTCTTAGGACAGGGCTGAGAAGCGGCCATAGCTGGTTGCTCTGCCCTATAGACTCCCTGAGACCCCGCCCCACCCAAGCTGCACACAGAGACTTTTGCATATAAAAGGCTGGGAAACCCTAGGCAGAAGCTAGCACCTCCTTGGAGATACAAGTGCCAGCGTACCCAAACAACTCTTGCCCCATAAGGGTGTCTCCAACACGGAAGTTTTCCCACTGTAGACATAGCTGATTCGCATAACCAAGTGGCTTGGAGGTCATTTCCTCTCAGTGATCACCATACACAGAAAGCCAATCTATCAACCCAGGGAAGGAGACAAAGAAACATCACAAATGACAGAAATGGAGGAAAGCAAACGACTGGATATAGAGTTCAAAACGACAGTTTTACGGTTTTTCAAGAATTTTCTAGAAACCACCAATAAATTTAGTGAGACCCTCAATAAATCTAATGAAACCCTCGAGGATATGAAAAAGGACCAGCTAGAAATTAAGCATACACCGACTGAAATAAAGAATATTATACAGAGATCCAACAACAGATTAGAGGATCGCAAGAATCAAGTCAAAGATATGAAATACCCAAAGGGATAAGCAAAAAGAAAAAAGAATCCAAAAATATGAAGATAGTGTAAGGAGCCTCTGGGACAACTTTAAGCATACCAACATCAGAATTGTAGGGGTGCCAGAAGAAGAGAGAGAGCAAGATATTGAAAGCCTTTTTGAAGAAATAATGACAGAAAACTTCCCCTACCTGGTAAAAGAAATAGACTTCCAAGTCCAGAAAGTGCAGAGAATCCCAAACAAAAGGAATCCAAAAGGACCACACCAAGACACATCATAATTAAAATGCCAAGAGCAAAAGACAGAATTTTAAAAGCAGCAAGAGAAAAGCAGTCAGTTACCTACAAGGGGGAACGCATACGTCTGTCAGCCGATTTCTCAACAGAAACTTCGCAGGCCAGAAGGGAGTGGCAAGAAACATTCAAAGTGATGAATAGCAAGAACCTACAGCCAAGATTACTTTACCCAGCAAAGCTATCATTCAGAATTGAGGGTCGGATAAAGAGCTTCACAGACAAGAAAAAGCTAAAAAGAGTTCATCACCACCCAGCCAGTATTATATGAAATGCTGAAAGGTATCCTTTGAGAAGAGGAAGAAGATCTATCAACAGGTGAATCTAAAAATCTGACGAACAGAATAAACTGGTGACTAGAATCAGAGGTATAGAAAGGGATTGGACTGACAGGTTTCGGGGGGAAAGGGTGTTGGGGGTGCAGGAAAAGACTGCACAATAATCGTACACCTACGGATGACAACAGCAGGGGGGGTAAGGACAGAGGGTGAGGTGGGAACTGGCAGGAGGGGAGCTTTGGGGCGGAAAAAGGAACAACTAATCTGAAAAATAAAGATTTTTTTTTTAAAAATTCAGTTTCTCAGTCGCCTTAACCACTTTTCTAGTGCGCAATAGGCAGATGTGGCTAGTGGTTGCTATGTTAGCACAGATATAGAGCATTTCTGTCATCACAGAAAATCTTATACATGCTGATCTAGAAGAAAATTGGGTCCATAATAAGAAATATCATTAATAAGTTCTTAAATTAGAGCTATCTCTATATTTTGTGAAAATTCTGTAACATAAATATTACCCTCTTCCTGTATCATAGGCATGTGTATAAATATTACCCTACATGGAATTTTCACTTGTAAATATTTTGTTTATTGTTCATTAATAGACAGGTGATAACATGACAAACCAAAGAATTTGTGCAAAGGATTAAGTAAATCTAATTAGTCTAGTTGCTATGTTTATTTCCTAAAGCAATTCTGGTATGTCATTTTATTGTTTTGCAAATAAAATACAAACTCCCAGGCTTAACATTTCAGGCTTCCCACGATCTTGATCCTGCTGGCTTTTTCATCTAAACTGCTTAATATTCCCTCAGAAATATTAATGCTTTACCTCCTCCATATCTCTGCTTTTTCAGTCTTATAATGTCTCAAATTCTGACCCAGTTTTTTTAAATCTGATGCAAATGCATTTGTCACAAGTGCCATTTTTTTTTTAATCTTCACACAAGGATATATTTTTATTTGAGAGAGAGAGAGACATTGATGTGGGAGAGAAACCGATCAGTTACCTCCTGTAAGTGCCCCAACTGGGGATGGAACCCTCAGCCTAGGTATGTGCTCTGACTGGAATCAATCCAGGTGCTCGGGATGATGCCCCAACCAACTGAACCATCAGCCAGGGCACACAAATGCCATTCTTTTTTTTAATGAAGTTTTTTTCTGATTAGCTCAGCAGAAGTGCCCTCTCACCTGAGTAGTTTTCGGTAAACCATGTCTTTGAAGCGTATCATATGATTCCCTTCTGGCATAAATGTTTATAAACATGTTGTTTTTTTCTTCTAAATTGCAAAATCTCTGAGAATAGGGAATAATTTTGGTTTTGTAACTAGCACCTAAAATGAGTTTTTACTTGCTCATGTTCACACAGGTCATCTGGAGGACCTGTGGATGCTGGCCCAGAGTATCAGCAAGACATGGAGAAGGAGCTTTTTAAGCTTAAGCAAATGTATGGTAAAGCAGACATGAATACGTTCCCAGACTTCAAATTTGAAGGTAAATCTCTAATCAGATTCATCCTTGTAGGAGATCACTTTAAGAGGAAAATATGTATACCTATTTCTGTTTACTTCTTTAGAGGGTAAATGTCAATTAAATGTAGATTTATTGGAGCAGTGATGTGAGCATGGGAAGCTCTGGGAGAAACATTTGCCATTGGTATCGGTCACAGGGGTGGGGAACCTTTTCTATGCCAAGGGCCATTTAAATATTTATAGTATCATTCTCTGGCCATACAGAATTATCATCCTAAAAATTAGCCTGCTGTATTTGGTTAAACATTTAATAAGCTCACCCCTAATGTCTTGGCAGACAAGACCAAATGATTTCAAGAGCATTATACAGCCTGTAGGGTGGACGTTCCCCACCCCTCATAGATCACAATATAGAATTTAAAATAATGGGGATTTGAAATCAAACTCCCTGATACTAATTTATGCTTATGAACTGTGTAGTCTTAGATAGTTAACTGGTACCTGTTTCCCATCTGACATTTGGAGAGAATTATAATCCTCATGTGGTGGTTTTAGTTAAATGATATATATACAGGCAATTAATAATAATGATGACTCATAATAATGATGACTCATAATAATGATGACTGAATCTTCAACAGTTGTTATATATCCATGTAGATGTTTAGAAACAGTAGCTACTCATTTAAAAAAATCAGAAGATTGATGAGTTAAATATTGAAGCCTTCTCAATAAGTCATTTTATTGAACTAGGCTAAGCTTGAACTGTTTTTTCCTCTTCTTAGATCCCAAATTTGAAGTCCTGGATAAACCCCCGTCCTGAAGAAATGTAAAATTTTTCTGGTCATGTGTCTTAGATAAGTTGTATAACTGATCAAAAGTATCAGAAGAAACATACATTTCAACAACTGTCAAATGTTCTTTCATTCTGATTCCAAATAAATTATTTGGTGATTATGAGTGTATGCTTGAGTGTATTGAATTCTGTTTTAGCATTACTTTTAAATCGTCCCATCTGGTTATAAGGAAGCATGTGGAGAACCTGCCAGTCTCTTCTCATGGGTGTCCTTTTCATTCTGGAGCCCCTCCAGCCCGAGGGAAGCCGCCCGACCTCAGGAATGTTTGCTGCAGAGGGGTGCTCCACTGCAACACGAAGAAATAGTTTCTAAATCCTTTATCAGCTCTTTCAAGAAACTCGGGTGTAATTTTGATTATGTGCAGGAATACCCATCGTGTTTTAACTTCCATCTTCTCAAATATTAAGTGCTTTTATCCCAATAGCCCAGGTCCCTCCTCTTCCCTTACAGCTTATGGTCACAGCCTATTATAGATAGAGGAGGGACAACTGGAGCCCAGTGGGGAGGTTTCTACAAAGGACATTCCCTTTAAAGATCAAGTTGTATGGTGGTGTTTTGCCCAAGTGATGGAGGATCCAGCAGATATGTGGTGGATAAGTGGCATGGCAGGCACGTCAGAATTTCAGTAACTACAGATAGCTCTCACACTGTAAAAAAGAGAAAAACAGCTGTGCCTTTTTGTATCTGATAATCTCTGACTTGTGTCAATAAATACAGCCTTCTGTGATCCCACTTCTGGAAATACATCCTAAGAGACCTGAAACACCAGTCAGAAAGAATGTATGCACCTCTGTGTTCATAGGGGTGTGATTTACAATAGCTAAGATCTGGAAACAACAATCCAAGTGCCTATCAGTAGATGAGTGGATAAAAAGCCGTGGTACATTTACACCACAGAATACTGCAGCAGTAAAAAAAAAAAGAGAGAGGGAAAGAGATCTCTTACCCTTTCAGATAGCATAGAGGGCCCTGGAGAGTATTATCCTAAGCGAAATTAGCCAGATAGACAAGTATTGAATGATCTCACTCATGTGGGATCTAATTAACAAAATAGATGCAGAGACACGTGGGACACACTGGAGTCTCAGAGGGAGGGCAGGGCGGGTGGGTGGATGGGAAGAGATCAAAGAATTTGTATGCATAACCCATGGACAATAGGACAGACAATAGGATGGTGAAGACCTGAGACGGATTGGAGCAGGCTTGAAGAGGTCAAGGGACGGGGAAGAGGGACATATGTAATACTTTACATAAGATTTCTAAAAAGTAAGTGTGGGTCTTAACAAGCCTTTAAAGAATTTTCTTTTAAAATGTGAAGTCAGAGCCCTAGCCGGTTGGGCTCTGTGGATAAAGCATCGGCCTGCAGACTGAAAGGTCCTGGGGTTTGATTTCGGTCAAGGGCACTTAACCTTGGTTGCAGGCTCCATCCCACCCTTGGTCAGGGCCTGTGCAGGAGGCAACCAACTGATGTGTCTCTCATATCAGTGTTTCTCTTGGTCTCCCCCTCCCTTCCACACTCTAGAAATCAATAAAAACAATCCTCAGGTCATTTTAAAAAAAAAAAAAAAAGTGAAGTGCCCTGACCTGTTTGGCTTAGTGGATAGAGCGTCGGCCTGCAGATTCAAGGGTCCCAGGTTCGATTCCGGTCGGGGGTATGTGCCTTGGTTGTGGACACATCTCCAGTGTGGAGTGTGCAGGAGGCAGCTGATTGATGTTTCTCTCTCATCGATGTTTCTAACTCTCTATTCCTCTCCCTTCCTCTGCAAAATATCAATAAAAAAATATTTTTTAAAAAAAGTGAAGTAAAAGAAACAGCCTTTATGAGTTTACTTAAGAAAGAGAAATAGATTTTTATGCCATGTCATCCTGAGGACTATGTTTTTCAAAAAGTCCACAAATAAGACCAGACCTGGTTTCTCAGTGGTTAGAGTATCAACCTTCACACCAAAGGGTCGAGGGTTCGATTTCCTGTCAAGAGCACATTCCTGGGTTGCAGGTTCGATCCCCAGCACTGACCGGGTCACATGCAGGATGCAACCGATCCATGTATGTGTCTCTCACTTTCTCCCACTCCTAAAAATAAATAAGTGGAAAAAAGACCTATAAATATTTCCTAGTGGTATAGGTAGGAAGAAAGGATCCAGTTCTCAAATGAAGCTAAGCAATAACAGTTAAGTTGAACTACCTTTATTTGAATGATTGTAGGCATTGAAACAAATTGGATGTTTAATTACCGCACTATGTAAAGGTATCCCAGGAAGCCTAGAGCTCAAGTCCTTTCTCTAGCCTCCCCTGAGGAAGTTCCTCTCCACCCCCCTGGGCCACCCAGCAGCCCAGGATCAACAGGTGCCAGTCCCAGTCAAGAAGAGCTGACCCTTTCAGCACAAACTTCCTCTCCTTTTCCCCTCCTTCCCTCAGTTTAGTTGAGTTTTACCTTTTATAATCAGACACATCTTTTTAATTATCTTGCAACTATTTGGAGATGGCTTAAACATTCCAGTCTCTTCATTCATTATGTCAACTGAAGGATTCTACTTGTGAATGACTGCGAGAATACTGCCATAAGCTCCGTATTGCCCAGGGGAGCAATGGGCAGTAGTGGCTCATCCTGGGCGAACCCCCTGAACCTGTCTCCAAGGCCCCCTTTTCTTTGGCTTCTTAGTGAACCAAAGCAGCCCAGCCTCAGCTCTCTAATTGCCCTACATCATAGAACTCGGCATTTAAAGCTAAATTGTGACAGGGAAGTGCTCTTTCTTCAGCTGAATGTTATAGTGGTGATTTGAGTCATGGCTGTTATCCATGGTCTTGTTATAGGATAGTAAACTAGGAAAATTCCAGGACCAGTGGATTAGGGAAAACAAGACAGATAGTTAAACTGCAGTAAACAGCTACCTCGTAAATTCTTAAGCCAAGGACACTTAAGAGTAAACGGTTTGCATTTCTCCCCAACTAGAGGGTAAATAGCTTAAATAACCCTCCTCAGGAAGACAGATAATAGAAATCCAATTAGTGCCATCTGCCAACCACACCCAAGGACAAATTAAGAGAATAAATCTCATTTTGGTACATCTGCAAAGGTTGATGAAGACTCTGTTGATCTTCCCCAAAGACCTCCCCTGAATGCTCAGCCTTTACATCCCCTGAAAATGAAAGTCGCAGCATGCTGTCTCTCCAGGGAGCACACCCATGTCATTCCCTTTCCCCTTTCCCACAGGCACATACCTCCCAAACTCCAAGGGGACCAGGAGACTTGCAACCAGGGGACCAATGGGCAGCAGCAGCTCATCCTGGGCTCACCCCCTGAACCTGTCTCCAATTCCCCGTTTTCACTGGTTTCTTAGTGAACTAAAGCAGCCCAGCTGTATTCTATGCCTTCCTTGTTTCACTGTTCTACATGTGCTTTTGCTGAGAAGGCAAAAAGGGCTAATCCAAAGGTAGCCCTGATGTTCTGGGGAAATGACCTTCATCTGAGGCATTGCCTCCTTCACGAAAACTGGATTAGCAAAACAAAGCAGGAGCGCTGCCCTGAGGGAAGGGTGGATTATTAGCTGACACCGCAACCTTGGAACACCTGGGGGAAAGGATGGATTGTTAAGCTGGGTGGAATCCTTGGAACACCTGGGGAAAGGGAGGTTGGGAGTTTCAATTCCTCTAGGGCCTGGAGGGAGGGAACACATTAGCAATACGATTAACTCGGGAAGCATATATGAGGCAGGGCTCCCGTGTGTTACTTTGCTCTGATTTGGAACATGTCCCAGAGACTGGGTGTGATTAAAACTGTGATTTCTCCACTCCTTCAAAGCGTCACTTAGTTTTTTTGGTCTTTCTGCAACATTGCTGTAGTCAATAGCTTCTTCCTTGCTTTTCTACACTTCGTCTCTTTTTTTTTTTAATTTATCTTTATTGTTCAGATTATTACAGTTGTTCCTCTTTTTTCCCCCATAGCTCCCCTCCTCCCAATTCCCACCCCAACTTCTGTCCTTGCCCCCCCACTGTCCTCATCCATAGGTGTACAATTATTGTCCAATCTCTTCACGCACCCCCAACATCCTTAACCCCCCAAAATTGACCGTCCACTCCATTCTATGCCTCTGATTCTATTCTATTCACCAGTTTATTCTGTTCATCAGATTTTTTATTCACTTGATTCTTAGATTCACTTGTTGATATATATTTGTTGTTCATAATTTTTACTTTCCTTTTTCTTCTTCCTCATTCTCAAAGGATACCTTTCAGCATTTCATATAATACTGGTTGGGTGGTGATGA
>PVJC01007738.1:0-50523 GCA_004026665.1 Murina feae | reverse complement strand
CACACACACACACACACACACACACACACAAAAGGCGCCTGGCAGACTGGGGCCATCATAGGACATCCACTGAGGGGTCCCAGACTGTGAGAGGGCACAGGCCGGACTGAGGGACTCCCTCCACCCCGAGTGCACAAATTTTTGTGCACCGGGCCCCTAGTACAGAAATAAACACTATTGTTCCCAGAGTTCTCAATCCAGAATTCTCAATGCAGTCAAGAGAACAGGTATTCTTAAAAAACAATCTTTTCTGTGATGAATGCTGATAAGAAAATGGTAGGTGTAAAACTACATCTGGGAATTTTCCTAGTCTTGAAGAATCAGTGAAAGATGCCTTTAAAAGTGCCTCAGAGGGAAGGTAGGGGAGGGTGGGGGTAAGGGGGAGAGATCAACCAAGAGACCTGTATGCATGCATATAAGCATAACCAATGGACGCAGACAACAGAGGGTGAGGGTGAAGGTGAGGGCAGGATTGGGGGGTGGGGGGGGGCAAAGGGGGGAATAGCTACACATTGGTAATTTAAAAAAAATGAATGAATAAATAAATAAATAAATAAATAAATAAATAAATAAATGTGACTTTGAAAGCTCAGTGTTATAGACTGAATGTTTGTGTCCCCCCTCACCTCCTCCATAAATTCATACGTTGAAATCATAACCCCTAAAGTAAATGGACGTATTTGAGATGTGGCCTTTGGGAGGTAACCAGTTCATGAAGGTGGAGCCCCCTTGATGAGGTTAGTGCCTTTATAAGGAGGACACTGAAAACATTCCTCCTTCTCTATTCTCCGCCACGGGGATACAATGAAAAAACAGCCACCTGCAAACCATCTCATTGTGCACCCCATCTATCAGTTCCATAATCTGGGACTTGCAGGCCTCTAGAACAGTAAGAAATATTGGGTTTTTTGTTTGAGCTACCTAACCTAGGATAATTAGTTATAGAATAACCGAACTGTTGAAGGCACTTAGCCCTGGAGATATATCCAGAGTTAATCATATAAAGGACAAGGGAAGGGGAGAGTTTGAAGAACATGCTAATCAGAAAGCCCCTGAAATAAATGTCCTGGGGAGCTAGATAAATACCATCACCAGTTTTCTGGAATTTTCTATGACATCCAAAAGTCTCTAGTAAGCAAAATAATTGAAAAGACAGTTGAGCGGAGTAAGAATTAGCAGAATTATCTTGCTAAGCATGTTTTCTTTTCTGCACAAATTATGAAGTTGTTGGAATTTATGAAGTTGGTAGAATAAAAATAATTTGTATAAATGAGTTTTTATATTTCTTTGAAGTCTATTAACAAGTTGAGTAACACATGGCATAACATCAGAGCATGAACTCCAATGTTGAAATTATTGAAAAACAGAAATTAGTTCTGAGGCATATGGCATTATGACAAGAAATAAGCCAGCCAAAAACAAAGATCAGTGAGTAAGGGAAAGGGCTATTTAGCTTGGGAAGTGGAAGGGCGGAGGAAAAAAGTAAATATTTTAATCAAATCTAATACTTTGTTATTGATTTATCTCTGTGAGACATACCTTGCAGAATGCTTATAATGCATTTGACATTGAGATATTTGGCCGAAGCTATTGGATGACTCAAGGTAAAAGCTCAGACAAAATAAGTTTGTGAAGTTTAAGCAATAGCCAAGAATAGGATTCAGCCCTAACCGGTTTGGCTCAGTGGATAGAGCATCGGTCTGCTGACTGAAAGGTCACAGGTTCGATTCCAGTCAAGGGCATGTACCTTGGTTGCGGGCACATCCCCAGTAGGAGGTGTGCAGGAGGCAGCTGATCGATGTTTCTCTCTCATCGATGTTTCTAACTCTCTATCCTTCTCCCTTCCTTTCTGTAAAAAAAATCAATAAAATTTATATATATAAAAAAAATAAGATTCAACTGCATGACAATTGTGGGTTTCAACTTTTCCAGTTTTTTCTTATTTGTTGCAAAGTCAATGTTAGTCAGTTTTTTTGTCCTTTTATGTGTTAGTCAATTAGTTATCCTTGAAGCTTCAAATACAGAGGCAGAGCAGCATCAAACAGACTGTCAAATTACAGCAACAAGGACAGGGAGGGTTGGGGGGTGGGTAATAGATCAACCAAAGAACTTTTATGCATGCATTTAAGCATAACCAATGGACACAAAGCACTGGGGGGGAAGGAGAGGCAGGGGGAAGGGCCGGGGCAAAAAAGAGATATATGTACTAATCTTTGTAATACTTTATGTAATAAAAATATTAAAAATAATAAAATCATTAAGGAAAGCTAAAAAAAAAAATGTTCCAAATTTCAAATGAAGATTTTGTTAGTTAAAGATTTCAATGTCATTTACTGCCATTAAGGCTGTACCTACTTATAGTTTGATATTACACAATATCAAATCCATAAAGCTTTTTAAGATAAACTCTCTATTGGAGCAGTTGGTATTTTCTTACTTGCTTCATCAAGTTAGGACAATTGTCAAATGTATCTTGACAAGCCTTAAAAGTGTCTTGTTTAATATGTTCACTAGGCTTCAGTTCAGGCTGAGATATGACAGATTTCCAGATGTCTCAAATAATGTTCTGGTAAATATTTAATGTAACTACAGTAGGTCTTATTGAGTTGTGTGTCAATCAATGACACATACACAGACAAAATGGAATTTACAGACATAATAAAATAAAATTAGAATAACCCCTAATGAATACACATCTAATCATTTTCCTTTAGTATTAACAATGATGAAAAGGAAAGAAATTTAAGCTACAGGCCTTGGTCATTGTACATTTGGTCTTTAGTATTCAAATCCAGAGAGTATTAGCACTTGAAGGACCTCAATCTCAGAGCCCAGTCCTTTTTGTTTTAAATCTAACACCCACTCTATATAATAAAAGTATAATATGCAAATTGACCCTTACAGCAGAACCGCTGGGAATGACTGGCCACTATGAAACACACTGACCACCAGGCAGCAGATATTCAATGCAGAAGCTGCCTCCTGGTGGTCAATGCACTCCCATAGGGGGACCTCTGCTCAGCCACAAGCCAGGCTGATGGCTGCCAGTACAGCAGTGGTGGCGGGAGCCTCTTCTGCCTCCTCAGCAGAGCTAAGGATGTCTGACTGCAGCTTAGGCCTTCTCCCTGCTGGCAAGTGGACATCCCCCGAGGGCTCCTGGGCTGCCAGAGGGATGTCTGACTGTCAGCTTAGGCCTGATTTCCCGGGAAGCGGGCCTAAGCCAATAGGTGGACATCCCCCGAGGGGTCCCAGACAACGAGAGGGCACAGGCTGGGCTGAGAGACCCCTCTTCCCCTGAGTGAACAAATTTTTGTGTACCAGGCCTCTAGTAAATATAATAAAAAGTTTGGGTATTAAATTGGTGTGAGAGCAAGAACTAGAGTCAACTTTTAATTCACTGCAACTGCTTTTCTGTAACCTCTCACTGCGTTCATCAAAGATTTCTAGTTGTCAAGTGAAATAGACAAATTCATTACATATTTTATTTTATTTCTTGGTGGTGTTGACCTTGTCACTTAGCCTCCTTTATGCACCTCTCCTCTCCTGGCTTCCTCATATCCTACTCAGTGGATCTCCTTCACAAATTCTGTTTCAATAAGGTCATTGATTCCTAGTCAAACCCTCCTAATTGTAGGGCTCCTGTATAATTTATCTTTGAAATTGGAACCATTTTTACAGTAAGAAAGGGGTGTTACTAATAATTCTATAAGGGTAACAGGGATAACTTGAGACTTTTCTAGATGCATGGTCATCCCAACCATCCGATATATAAAAGAGTAATATGCAAATTGACCATCACCCGAAACACCTAAGCCACGCCCACCAGCCAAGCCATGCTCACCAGCCAATCAGAGAGGCTATATGCAAATTAACCCAGCCAAGATGGAGGCCGGCAGCCATGGAGCTAGAGCAAACCAGAGGCTTCCATTGCAACTGCCTGCCTAGGCTGGCTGAGCCTCTGGTCACGGTAACAATGTTTCAAATATAGAAGCCACAGAGCTGAAACAAACAGGAGGTTTCCTTAATTGCCTAGGCCTCAGCTTAAAGCAACAGTGTTTCAATTATCTAAACTAATAAAAGCGTAATATTGAAATTGACCGTTTCTTCGGGATGCCTAAGCCATGACCACCAGCCAATCAGAGTGGCTGTATGCAAATTAACCCAGCCAAGATGGAGGCTAGCAGGGCGGTTCTGCACTGGGAGCCTCCGCGGCTGGCATAGCTGTGCCAGGTGTGTCAGCTCAGTTGGTGGGGGGGTCCGGCCTGGGGCCTCCTTGGTGCATCCAGGAGCAGCTGTCCTAAGTCCGCTGCCTAGCTCCACCCCCCGGGGGCTTCTGTGGGGCACATGGGAGCGCGGGGGCCTCTGCGGGGCGTGCAGGAGCGCCTGTCCTGGGTCTGCTGCCTGGCTCCGCCCCGGGGGCCTCTTCAGGGGCATGCGGGAGTACCTGTCCAGGGTCCACTCCCTTCATCTGCCCCCCGGGGACCTCCGCAGGGCGTGTAGGAGAGTCATCTGCACAGTGTGGAGCATCCAAAGGCAGTCTGCTGCCCGGCTCCACCCCGGGTGTGTTCACTCAGCAGCAGGGCCCCACCGAGGAATCCTACACCAGCATCTGTCCCTGGCTCACCACCCATCTCTGCTCCAGGTATGTCCCCTCAGTGGTGAGGGCCCACCAGGCATGTGCGATGGTGGGCCCTCCGGTGGGAAACGTCCACGCCTACACTCACCAGCCCTCCCACCCCCCAGTGCACGAAACCTGAAGGTGCTATGGGCAGCCTGAAAATGGCCCTCATCCCCCCACCCAGGCTGGTCAGGCACGCCAGCAGGTGGACATCCGCCCCCGAGGTGTCCCAGACTGCAAGAGGGCACAGGCTGAGCCAAGGGCCCCCCTTCCCCCCCCCCCCGACCCGAGTGCACAAATTTTTGTGCACCAGGCCCCCTGGTATGAAATAATGGAATACAGAACTAATTTCAATTCTCCACTTCTTCCTGTATCCAAGCCCTTGACCCTGTCATTATGTAGTTCTAACCCTCTCTCACTCTAGGATTTGGCCAATAGAATGAGAAGGAGATTATCTTGTTCCCGTTCAAGCCTGGTGGCCAAGAGAATGTGCACACTTCTGTTGGTTCTCTGGCACAGTTGGGCTGGCTTGTCTGTGTGCCTGAGACTCTCAGAGAACACACCCGAGAGCCTCCTCGGTGGGAGGGATGTGAGAAGCATGCAGAGCATGAGACATGTGGAAGGATTTGGAAGCGTGCCAGATGATGCCACCAGAAGCTGAGCTCTTCAGCTGACTTTGCCTGAGAACAGATGCATGGAAGCCAGCTGAGTCCAGATGCTTACCCCAAACAAGCCCAATTTTTACTGCTAACCCATAACATTATGAGTTGAATGAATAATTCTTATATTAAGCCAAAAATATTTGAGGTGGCTTATTATGCAACATTATTGCGGCTTTAGAAAACTCATGCACTAGCTCCAATCTCTCTTCTGAGATCCAGATTCATTTACTAAATAACTTTACCTGAATCACGCACAGACATTCCAAAGTCAAGGGAGACAAAATAAAGTTATAAAATGTCCCACAGATGTATTCCTTTACCTAGATTCCTTCACCTCAGAAATCAAGTTTTCAAGTTAAAATTCTGGGACCATATGAAATTCTCACTCTTTCCCAATTTTAATAGGAGAGCTATTCCTATTGAATCTATCCCTTATATATCTTTGTAAATCATTATTTTCTTCTGTCATCAATCACCGGGCCTTGAATGGACTTTCTCACTCAGGGCTCTTGAAAGAAAATCCTAGTATTCTAGTGTAGCCACTGAATGTAATACATTAAATATATCCTAAACATCCAGAATTGGAGAACTGAAAAAGTGTTCACTCAAATAATTTTTCTAGGGTTTAATTCCCATGAAGAATCCAGATTTAAGAAGGGCTCCCTCATTTTTTTAGGGCACCCTTGCAATGATCTACATGGTGGTTCTACCTCAATAAGCTTTTCTTTCTTCTAATTGATCTTCCCTAAGTTATGATGAGCTATAGCCTTTGTTTTTCATCTGTAGCTGAATTTTATACAGGAAAAATGTTAGATCCTTTCTGACAAGGATGCTAATGAAATTAAAACAGTGGTTTATATAATAGATTATTAATAATTTTTATTGCTTACCTGGCTATGTATCCGTAACAATAGTTAAGTATGAAAGCTTGCAGCTGTCACTGTATTTATCTTTCTCTGATTGACTGGCTAAGCATGTAATAGTCTTTGAAGAAAATTGAAAGTACATAAAAAAGCCATGCTATGAGCTAGTTTGCCCAATGGGTTCCCCCCCCTTTCCCTCTCCCCCACCCAATTCAGTTACATCAAAGCACATGGTGCAGAATGACAATCCTTGAGGGCTTGGTGCTGTCTTTCAAGGTGTTGCAGCCTCTCAATTAGAATGCTTTTGCATATACTACAATGCCTTTCCAATATGAGAACTGTGAGCTCTACTGATATTTGTGAAGCAATAAAATTTCCTAAAAACTGCAGTAACGTGCCAAGTAACTCTGGAATTCAATCAGGCCATCAATCAGCAAGGTTAGGTCATACAGGCTAATATTTCTTTGGAGCTTAGATACAGTTGAATGATTTTTGGTTTAACTAGAGGCAAAATGTTAGTTCCTCATGACATTTAACAGTTCCTAGAGTCATTATTTTGACAGCATCTATTTGACCTGAGAAACTTCTTGCCTACAGATACAGGCTTGGGGCAAAATTTGCTTATATAAAACCTCAAGAATAAAAATGACCTGAAAGGTCAATTATAATCATCTATTAAAAACAAATATGGGCTTCTGAGTGAGATGATGACCTGGACCCAGGCTTCTAACTTCCTCTATCCAGAGGTATAAGAATGACCAGGAAAAGAGGAAAACAACAAACATGCTCTAGGCCTGAAAATTAGAAAACGCATCGTTAAATGCCAATGATTTTAGGGAATGTCTGCTAAATGTACTGCCCGCTAAATTGGTTGTAAGAGTGCCCAGAAGTCTTTTGTGCAGTTTCCCTTCCATAAAAGAACAGCAGCACTAAAAAGTGTTCAGATAAAGAGCCTGGAAATCCCACGAATACCTCCTTAGAGAAGGGAGGGGAATTTAGGAGATGAGTTGTCATAATACACAAGGGTCATAGCAACAAGGGGCGCTTTTCTGGAACACATATCTAAAATATAGGCAGAATGCCCGGGGGGGGGGGGGATCCTTCTGGATTTGAATGGGTCATAAGACCTCAGAAGGAGGCTTTCCTTTCAGGTAAAGGAGGGAAAGAATCAGAAGGTCTGGGAAGTCTTGAGGCTCCTTTTTGAAGGGCATATAAAATAAGTGGGAAGTCAGCACACTTAGGCTGCTTTCTAAGTTCTTCTTCATCTTGGTTTTTTCCTTAAACCATAAGATCTTTGAAATGACGCTAAGAGTCAGAAGAAGGGGACAATTTCAAAGAATCAGAGAAAATAGCTCTCTTTGAAGTCTATTCACTAACAAAGGAAAGCGAGAAAAATTAGAAAAGTGATGAATCATATTTCTAAAAGGTTCAAGGTAACTCAGCATCAAGCAATTTGGCATGTATGAAGTTACAGTAAAAAATAAGGTAAGAAAAATATGAGATGGGGAGAGGGTTTATAAAGATGGAACCCCACTCAGAGGAGGCATTTGAAACTAGAAATAATTTTGGAATATGTTGAATATGTATTTTGTTAACTTGAAAGGACCAGTTATATGTGTCCAAATGTTCTCTGCTAATTCAGCATGTACCACTGCGGCCCACTCATCCAAACGTTTGTTATAAAAGGAAGGCCATGGGCAGCTCCTTGGTTTGGCCAGGTAAGGCGAGTGTCTCAGGTCCTGAACGTGCACCAGCGGCTAAAGTCTCGGGGACCCGTGGATGGATGCACCAAGAGCATCCCTTCCAAGCTGTCCCACTCTCAAACCCCAAGTTGAAAGAAAAATGTGCGCACGAACTACTGTGTCCTGTCAAATCTGTCGAATGTGAATGCAACAAGGGGTGCTAAGTATGTTGTGTAAGTGGGAAAATATTTGCCTGCCATGCAATAACTCCAATTGGAATGAAATCTTGGTTTCTGGTAGAACAGCAGGACCGCATATAATGACAGCCTAAGGAAGTGAAACCAGCTATTTTATACGGGTGCAACTAGAGCTCTCTGGGCCCAACAATGGCTGTGGCAGTTGGCAGACATGGCTGTGAATTGGGAGGCTGGAGAAAGAAGCTGATTCCCAGCTTTCCGGTGGAATTGGGGGAGTAACCCCAAACGCGGGAACATATGTGGTGTTCAAATGTTTACAGACAATTAAGAGAATAATAAATACAGCTCCCTTTCAAGTAGCAATAAAAACATGATTATCAAAGTAAAATCTGCTGGGGAGCTATCAACATAAATAAGTTATTTTATAAATGTTAATTAGTAAAACAAAATTTTATTTATTTTTTAACTTTGCCCCTGAGAGAGGATAAAGAGATGAATTAGATGAGGTTGTTATAAATATATTATAGAGCTGGGAAATCAAATATATGTCAAGAGTAATGCAGAAAGAGAGAACAAAAAAAATGAATCCAGAAAATGAATTATTAAAATAATATGAATAGAAATGCCTTGAATTAAATGCAAAGTTTAGATTCAATATTTTTTTATTCAAAATGAGAAAATTGTATTATCAACCATGAATGAAGAAATATTATGGATCCATGCTTGAAGAAAAAGAAAGAAAGAAAAAAACTCAAGAAGAGGAAAATATTGGTAGAAAAATGCCAATGTTAAATATCACCAACTAACCATAGTGTTATTTAAACATCTGAATAAATCTTTATAATAAAGATAAAAAAGAAAAAAAGAACTTAAATTCAACCCAAAATTTAATGTTATATTTAATGGAAATAAAAATAGTATATTCCATTGTTACATTCAGAATAAAGTAAATTGAATAATGAAATTTAAAAAATGCTGAACCAACCCAGCTGGGTGTGGCTCAGTGGTTGAGCATTGAACCAGGAACCAAGAGGCCACTGGTTCGGTTCCCTGTCAGGGCTTATGCCCAGATTGCAGCCTCAATCCATAGTAGGGGGCATGCAAAAGGCAGCCAATCAATGATTCAAATCATTGATGTTTCTATTTCTCCCTCTCCCTTCCTCTTTGAAACTGATAAAAATATATTTTAAAAAATAAAAGTACTGAAACATAGAAGAAGAAAAAATGAGGTTGAGGTTAAAGTATTGTATTTATATTAGAGGGAAAAAAGAACAATAATAATGATTATATATTAGATAATACTATATAAACTTTTGGAAATATTTAATATCAAACAGAACAACAGCTACAAAAATCATAAGGAAAGATATTTATCAAAAAAATAAAAACATAAAAATTTATTTGATAGTAAGGCTGGGAGATTTTTTTTTATCCTATATCATAAAGAGGTAATATGCAAATTAACCCTCATGACCTCACAAGATGGCTGTCTATGATTGGGCCAGCAGGGTGGTTAGTGAGGGACAACCAAATGACTGAACAAGCAGGATGCATGGGGTAACCAGGCCAGAAAGAGAAGTTAGTGAGGGACGACCAAACAACTGAACAAGCAGGCTGCATGGGTGACCAGGCTGCTAGGGGGGTTAGAGGAGGACGACCAAATGACTGAACAGCAGGCTTTGTGGAGCGACCAGGCTGCAGGGGTCATTTAAGGGTGACCAGGCCAACAGAGGGAGAAATTATAGATGACCAGGCTGGCAGAGAGGGGCATTTGGGGGCAACCAGGCCAGTGGGGGAGGAAGGCAGTTGGGGCAATTAGGCTGGTGGGGTGGGGGGGCAGTTTGGGGCTACCAGGCTGGCAGGAGAGGCAGTTAGTGCTGATCAGGACAGCAGAGGGGGACAGTTGGGGGCAACCAGGCAGGCAGGCAGGTGAGTGATTAGGAGCCAGTGGTCCAGGATTGTGAGAAAGGGCGGGTCTAAACCGGCAGTCAGACATCCCTCAAGGGGTCTCAGATTGGAGAGGGTGTAGGCTGGGCTGAGTGGACCCCCCCCCCCCCGCATGCACGAATTTTGTGCACTGGGGCTCTAGTATAACATAAAATGATTATAGCTAACAAGTAAAAGGTTCTTAGAAATAAATAAAATTTTAAAAATAGAATATTTAAGTGAGCTATTCACAAAGGAAAAATGCAAATAGCTAAAATATAAGAAACGATCAGCTGAACTATCAATTGTAGCTTTAAATGTCAGTGTCATACTCATCACACATCCAAGATTTCAAAAAAAAAAAATACACACACAGCAACACTAAACCTCAGAGATGGCAAGAATGAGCATTCTTATATGAAAGGGAGCATGATCTGGTACAAACTTAAAGATATATTTTTATTTTAGTTCTTAGTTCTTACTATAGAAATTAAACTGAATATCTATTTTGAGGTTATAGTATACAAATATTCATTTCTTTGCTGATTAATTTTGCTAAATCTTTGTAGAAGAATTAGCACTAACCCCTCACAAAATTCTTCCCAAAAGCATAAGAGGAGGGAACATTTCAGGATTCACTCTGTGAAGCCAGTATTGTTCTGATTCCAAAATAATACAAAGACATAACAACAACAACAACAAAAACTATGGACCTTTATCCCTTATTAACATAAATGCAAATATCCTCAACAAAACACTAGTAAACATATTAAAAGGGTTATATGCCATGATCATTAGGACAGAAATGCAAAAAATAAACCACCATATTGATAGAATAAAGAATTAAAATTGCATGATCATCTTAATAGTTGCAACATTTACCAATATTCAACATCATCTCATGATAAACACACTCAAATTGGGACTGGAAGTGAACTTCCTCAACCTGATAAAAGCATCTAGAAAAAACTCACAGCTATCATCATACTTAACATTTCCCCCTTAAGAATGTCTGTCCTTGCCATATCCATTCAACCCTGTTCTAGAGGTTTTAGCCAAATAATTAGATAATAAATAAATAAATAAATAAATAAATAAACAAACAAACAAACAAACAAACATATTTGCAGGTTCTGCACATTGATCTGCTTCTTTTCATGGTTCCTCTATTTTGCAATTGTTGAATACCTAACATTTAAATATATATATAAATTATGTGGAAACTCTGGAAATCAGATTTCCTCCTCTCTAAGGTTTGTTGTTGCTGCTGTTTCTTTTTGGGCCTTTTTTAGTAATTGTTTTAAAGTAATTCAATAAAGTCTGTGTTCTTGGTTGTGTATGGCCAAGGAAGTCTGCTTGTTTAGCTCAATGGTCAACTTAAAATCAGACAAGTAAGGATTAAATGCCTTAGCCCAGTAAATCTTCAGGTCTTTGGCAAATGGCTCTGTGTGCATAAAGGTGCACATTTTCAATACCCTGGGAGCTTACAACTCTGCCTCAGCCTTTTTTTTCTACTTGTAGGATTCCTCAAGGTCAGCCAGAGGTAAGAGATTAGACTTCCTCAGTTCTTTCTTGAATATTCACACAGCTCCCAAGTGCATCAAACTTAGTATTTTAAAATCCCCTGTGGACATTTATTTTTTAAGCTTTTCTGTTTAAGAATTTTGGCTAACCTTTTGTTTCCTCAACTGCCATTGCTGCCTCAGGCAGTTGTACTTTTAAACACTTGTTCTTAATTGTTCACTACAAATGTTCTAGCAAATAGTGTATTTTTACAGAATAAGACCTGGCATAAGTCAAATAAAAACAAGCTTTGCAAATGGGAATTTTCCAGTTTCCAGAAAGTTCAAATATTTTCATCTCTCTGAGAATGGGGCTTCGCAGGAACCTGCAAACCTGTGCTCTCTACTCCATGATACTGGTCTGCACAATGAGCGCGACTGTGAGAAAGTCGGCTTATAAGGCTACTGCAAAGTTGGGAAGGGAAGCGGGGAATGAGAAGACTTTACTTCTTACTCAGGTTCAGCAATTTTTCTTGAATAAATGCTCTTGAGACCGATGCAGGCTGTTGATTAAGGTTTTGATTTCTGAAACAGTTGATTTTAGCGATACTTGCTTTTAAGGAGAGATTTTTGAAGGTCCTTATTCTGCCAGTCTAGTAATGCTTCTCCTTATGATCAAAATTTATTCTCATTAGAATATTATTCAGAGAGGATTTTATGTTTTAGGAGTTTTATGCCAAATGAAAGACTTCCACTAGGTTTGAGTTCCTTTGGTAAAGTGATCTCAGTAACAGCAAATTAGGTGTGTGAGCACAGTGTCTATATATATAAAAGCCTAATCAACTGTTCAATTTTTCGACTGTTCGACCATTCAACCGGTAGCTATGATGCATACTGAGCCCCAAGGGGCAGACGCTCAACACGGAGGCATAGAAACACAAAACAGATTGATGCAACTCAGAGGAAAGGAGGGAGGGTGGGAAGAGATTAACCAAAGATCTTGTATGCATACTAGAGGCCCAGTGCATGGATTTGTGTACCAGTGAGGTCCCTCAGCTTAGCCTGTGGGAATTGGGCCAAAACTGGCAGTCCAACATCCCCCGAGGTGCCCTGGATTGTGAGTGGGTTCAGGCCAGGCAGAGGAACCCCACTGGTGCATGAATCCATGCCCCGAGCCTCTAGTACCTCTATAATTGAAATGCGCAGTTCAGGGTACAGACTTCTTCTCATGGGCCCTTGTCCAATGAAGATGAAGAATAAATTTGTGGACAAAAAGGCTTCTTTAATGAAAGATGTGAAAGTTTATTGGAAGCATATACAAACTCCATCTGGGCAAGAGGATTCCCAAAGGGATTACCAAGTCGGAAAAACATGCTCTCTCTATCTCTACTTGGAAAAAAAATCTAAATCCAAACATCTAAAATGTGAAAATCTGTCTTGTGTCCCTTTGTCTCAGATTTATAAAGGCTGTAGCTCTTGGTCTCTTCACGCTCCCTTCTAATTGGACCCCTTCCCCATTTTATGGCCCTGTGCTCTCCTAATTGGCCATTCTTCTGTTTCAAAGTCCAAAATCCACATTATGTCCTCTTTTCTCTCTCCCCCTTATCTTGCAACATTCCTCTATATCCTGTGAAAATATGTTTCCCTCTTTCTGGATGCTGTTGATATTTTTCTATCCTCTGTGAAAGTATGCTTTCCTCTGTCCTTCACATATCCATCTTATATGTTCAGGTTGGAGTTTCTGTTGATCTCCTTTATGGCTCTCTCTCACTTGTCCTGGCTGGAGATCTTTTATTACCCCTTATGGCCCTCCAGGCTGCTCAGGTCAGGGCTGCTTTTATAATTGCTTTAATTGCTCAGCCAGAGATACCTCTATCCTTCACGTATGCATTCCTCCCCCATGGACACTCTTTATTCCCTAAACCTTCCTATTTTGTCTCTAGAATTCCTTTCATGATCACATCATACCTAACAAGTATGTGAGAGGAAGTGGTCACATTCCTGGTCCAGCATCTTCAACTCTGTTTATTTTAAAGAAGGAACTATTTACTAATTCTCTATAATGTTCCCATTCATCGCCTCGGTCCCATGAACACGAAGATGAGTAAGACACAGACCCTGCTGGTAATGCACTTATAGTATTACTCAGAATTGTTTTTTCATGCTAGGCCAATAGATCTAGAGACAGTATTGGTTTTAGAGCTAATCATATTTAGGCTATCATCTACAAACAAAAAAAATATCAACAGTGCTACTCTTAGCAACTGGTTACTCTGAGCCTATGGCTGCTAATGTTTTACATAGAGTTTTCTCATGCAGTTGTCATGAAAACCTTATGAAGTAGGTTTTTTTTTTTTTTCCATTTTACAGTGAGCAACCGAGGTACTCAGAGGTTCTACAAAAATGACAGAACTGCTCCTTTTTCATATCCACACTTGAAAAAAGAATCCTGACTTTAGAAGGTGCTTCTGATGTATAACCAATCCTGCCTTTTGCCTGAGGAGGGCCCTTGGGCAATGCCTCCAAGTTTTCACTGAGCTGCGAGACTATGGGAAATATTTTCCTAACACTTTCCTCTGTGGTGATAATGCATTACTTTGACAATAGGACAGGAAATGTATTTACAGAACCATGCTGTTACTTTCCATTCTCAGTCCCTTCACCTAAAAGTGACTGACTATATTAAGAACAGAAGCACAACACACACCTCTTCAAAAACATAAAGTGGAATATTATTATTTAACAGGTATATCTAAAAATTATCTTGGTAATAACCTACTGAGATTTTCAGATTATGAAAGCATCTGCCTTCAAAACTCAGGATGGAGCAGGACACCACAATCTTAGGGAAACAGAGCATCAATCTCTTCGCTATGCTTTGAGATGTAAACTCCTGACTATATGTTTGTAGCAAATAAAAAGATGTTCCTTTAAAACAATTAAATGATATACTTGTCCAGGAGATTTCATACTATAGTTTGGGGCACTATAGAAATACACAAATACAGGAAAGAGAGATATGGGGGATTTGGGAGGTGTCCACTTATTCACAATTTATAAATCAGTGTATAAGGGTGATTTATATGTTTAACAGGATGCCATTAGCTCTACTTCTGCCTCAGGCAGTGAACTCAGAGAAAAAAATGCAGCACTGTAAAACTGCTTAAACCACTAATCCCAACTTCTTTCATTTTGTAGAGATAGTTGGGAAGATACGTGCTGTTTTACATAATACGCTGTAGTCACACAGAAGAAAGTGCAACTCTAAGCATCAGAAAAATGGGCATTGCATTTACATTTAAAACCATGCTACTGTTATTGAGCAATATAGTTAAAGGTAAAGACCAAGTGATATATTATTGTCATAGGTTAAAGACCAAATATATTGTTATAGGTAAAGACCAAATAACATATTATGAAGTTAGTGTAGTGAGCATTTTATTGATCTATTAATATTAACCTGGAAACTGATACGCAACTAGTCTAAATAGACTAACCAATAATAAAACATGCATTGGACACAAAATAGGTCAATCATTATGTTTTACATTCTTCCAACACCAAAGCCAAAGGAAAAATATATTTTAAAAAGTATTTTTAGTGTTTCTGGCCAAAATTTTTATGTTTTCCTTTGAAAACATAATCTAAATTTTATATATATATATATATATATATATATATATATATATGCTAATAAAAGCGTAATATTGAAATTGACTGTTTCTTTGGGATGCCTAAGCCACTCCCACCAGCCAATCAGAGCAGCTGTATGCAAATTAACCCAGCCAAGATGGAGGCTGGCAGGGCAGCTCTGCACTGGGAACCTCCACGCCTCCATGGCCGGCACAGCTGTGCTGGGTATGTCAGCTCAGTGGAGGGGGGCGTCCAGCCTGAGGCCTCCTTGGGGTGTCCAGGAGCGCCCGTCCTGGGTCTGCTGCCTGGTTCCACCCCCTGGGGGCCTCCACAGTCTGCTGCACAGTGCGGAGCATCGGAAGCCAGTCCACTGCCTGGCTCCACCCCGGGTGTGTTCGCTTAGCAGCAGGGCCCCACCGAGGGATCCTGCACCAGCGTCCGCCCCTGGCTCGCCACCGAGCTCTGTGCCAGGTATGTCCCCTCAGCGGTGTGGGCCCACCAGGCGTGTGCGATCGTGGGCCCTCCTGTGGGAAACATCCAGGCCTGCACTCACCAGCCCTCCCACCCCCCAGTGCAGGAACCCTGAAGGGGCTGTGGGCAGCCTGAAAATGGCCCTCAGCCATTGACCCAGGCTGGCCAGGCACGCCAGCAGGTGGACATCCTCCTCCGAGGTGTCCCAGACTGCAAGAGGGCACAGCCCGAGCTGAGGGACATCCCCCCAGTGCACAAATTTTTGTGCACCGGGCCCTATATATATATATATATATATATATATATATATATATATATATTGTGCAGAATTATTTCTTCTGTAAAAATGAAATACAAAGAGTTAATTGCTGTAACTTTTAAAGAAACACATGTTTTTACGGGCTATAAACAAATAGATAACATATGTAATTTCACGGTAATTATACTTCTTTTTCAGTTTATAACTGTTTCCATGTTTATCTTGCTAAGAACTGGAGACAAGATGTTACCTATCAATGTTTCATGGATAGTATTCTTCTAATGGAACTTGGTGTAACACAGACTTGAAATGGATTCTTTCCCTTCTTAGTTTATTGTATTTAAGATTACTAATTGTATAGCAATTTTTGAGCTATCTCTAAGTTCTCAAAATTCCTATGAATGAACAAAAATAATAGTGGATTACATTTATTGAGCATATATGTGCCAGGAAATAGTATTTTGTTTTTCATATTTCATAGCATTTAGCCTTCACAATTGATCTGCAAAGTAGGTATCATCATTATTATACCCATTTCATAGATGAGAAAACTGACAGGACTAGCAGAGGTAAAGCTAGGATTCTAACAAGGGAACCTGAAACTCTGACTCCATGTGTTAGCTCTTTAGGTACCTTTTCCTTGCACTGGAGTATGCTTAAGGCCCCTTCTGCTTAGTGCACACATTTTGCTCTTTTAACAGTGCCAAGTTAGTGCCAATGTGTGCCTTCTGCATTGCTCCACTCGTTCATCACATTTGGTGACTAATAAATACTTTTCAACAGCTAGTTCATCAGTCTGCCAAGTAATGCCAAGGCACAGGTTGCTTTACCTTACCGATGTATGATCTCCTTCTAGCAGTAAGTATGCCATAACAGCAGTTCTCCAGTGATTGGGTTACCCATGTTACTCCTAAAAAGTGTCTTGATACACGAATGCTACTCAGGAATCTACAAACTTATATACAAACCAGTAAACATACATATGTCTTTTGACCCATCTAATTCCATGGCATCCCAGTTATACATACACCTGCCAGATCTTCTTAATTCCCAGTTCTACCAAAATCCATTCTTCTTGTCAACATCAAAACATGGGGCTTAACAACCCCATCTTAAAGTAACCTGCAATGTCCACCTATTAATCTATCTATCTATATAAAAGCCTAAGTGACCGTTGTGACTGGTGGACCAAACAACCAGTCGCTCGGTTGCTATGATGTGCACTGACCACCAGGGGGTACATGCTCAACGCAGGGGCTGCCCTCTCGTGGTCAGTGAGCTCACACAGCCAACCTCCTCCTGGCTGTCTGGCCCTGATCAGCCCCAATTGGGACTAGACGAGAAAGCCCCAATTGGCCCCAACTGCCAGCCAGGCCGAGGGACCCCAGCCATGCATGAATTCATGCACTGGGCCTCTAGTATATATATAAAAGCCTAAGCAACTGGCCAACTGTCTGGTGTCACACAGTGACCACCAGAAGACAGATGCTCAATGCAGGAGCGAAAACCATAGGCATGGAAACATGGAACAGACAGATGAATCTTAGAGGGAAGTGGGGAGACGGGAGGTGGGAAGAAATTAACCAAAGATCTTATATGCATACTAGAGGCCTGGTGCATGGATTCATGTACTGGTAGGTCCCTTGGCATGGCCTGTGGAGATTGGGCCAAAACTGGCTCTGCAACATCCCCTGAGGGGTCCCAGATTGTGCGAGGGTGCAGGCCAGGCCCAGGACCTCCCTGATGCACAAATCCATGCACTGGGCCTCTAGTATAGCATATAATATGATATCTTCGTAATTATATCCCTTACGTATTCCATGCTTTTCAAATACAAATTTTACTTGATCATTGTAAATTGCCTTTAAACCTACAACTAAGTTATATTTTCTACATTCTTTTAAACAGTTTGCAGCTATAATTGTGAACTGAGACTACAGTAGAGCTGTGGTTGGTGTATTACATTTGGAATTAAAATTTCTTTTTCCTTTTCCCTTTCTAACAAACATTCAGTAAACCTAAAAATTTTCCTGGCTGGTGTGACTCAGTTGGTTGAGCATTGTCCCATGAACTGAGAGGTCATAAGTTCAATTCCCAGTCATAGCACATATCCACAACTGCAGGTTCAATCCCCAGTAGGGTGTGTACAGGAGGCAGACAATCCATGTTTCTTTCTCCCATCTTCCTTTATCTCTCCCTCTCAGATCAATAAAAAACATATTTTTTAAAATAAATTAACTGATATTTTAAAAATAACATTTTTAAAACTCAGTCATAAACCTGCTCAAGATGGGAATGCAGGTAGAAGTTCCAAAACTCAGTTTTTTCCAGTGTTTATCTGGTCTGGGTTTCTGCTTCATATTGATTCATTACTGGGAATGTTTATTTTTGTAGAAATGTATTATTTTATAAAACATTCCAATATATTATATAGTTTTAGTCTCTCATTATGTGGCTTTAACTCATTTCAAATGGCTAAGGTTTATATTTATGCTGTTCACTTTTATTTCTTGAGAAAATTTTGGAGGTATCTACTTATTTTATTGTAATTCCTTGTTTTATTATTTTTTCTCTCAGAAAAACAAAACTTGTATTAATAATAGATATATATTTATTCATAGTAATTTATTAATTCTAGTTTTTATTTATTCATTTTTTGTATTCATTGACCAGTTTTACTTTTCAATATGAATTCACAATTCACTTATTTTTTACTTTTTGCTTAGCAACACTGCATTTAAAACTATGCGTTTTACTCTGAATATAGCTTTGTTTACATCTCAGGTTTGAGTAATGCGGTTGTGATTGCTTACCAACTAGGTAACATCTATTTATAGTTCTTCTTTGACCAATATTCACTTATTTGTTTTTTGATAATTCAGATTTTATCATATTTTAGTGATTGATATGTTATTTCCTTTTTTATGAATCTTCTTCCCAAATATTGGTTTATGTAATTGCTATTCTGAAGAATTCACTTATGCTAAGTTTTTGATGTAAGATTTATACATTTAAAAAAACCTAACAATGAATAATTTAAAATAATTTGTATTCTGTCTTCATAAAGTACAATATCCAACATATATACTATTGAAGAGCTTACTAGTTTATTAATCTCTCTAATTCCACTGTAATTTTCTAGACAGATTAAAAACTGAGAAAGAATACTTTGAAATCTTTGATGACAAAGGCGTTGTCAGAATCTTCTTGTACATATTTTAAGATCTTTCATTCTATATATTTCAATATCATATTGGCTGAATCTTCAGGTTATTCAGGTTAGTTCTTACCTGACGGTTTTCTTTGCCCAATGTTAATGTCACTATGAGTGTTGTATTTGTTGATTATGTCCTGATGATGTCTGACAGGGCAAGGGAAACAGGACAATGAAGACCGATTTGGGTCACTCAAGCTGTACCACCGTCATATCAAGTAGGACTGACCCCGAAAAGAAGTCTGGTTTATACCATTGTCACAGGAGAAGCAGTGGCTTAAATTTTGTAGTAATCTAGAATACATACAATTGGAAGTTACAGATAAAAGGGTCAGAGGCGGGGGACAGAGGTGGCTAGAGGGGGGAAATGAGGGACATCTGTAATAGTGCCAACAATAAAAAATGAATAAAAATAAAATGTACACGTTTACTTTTGATTGTGAAAGGCACAGCAATTAGGCAGATGTCAGAAGTATTGTGTGTCTGTTCTGGGCCTCTTCCCAGAGAGCAGGATCCGGCAGATCACAAAGATGGGCTCTAAGGGAGACTGTCATTGCATTCTTTAACTGGAGCGACAACTGCATGTGAAAGCATCATATTAGAGTCAAATTTATTCTGTTTGATTTTTAAATTATAGGTAAAGCATGAAGAGAAATAGGAAAAACGTCTTCAAAAAGAAACTGCTTTTTTTTTACTAAATTACTTAAGCCAAAATTAAAATCAAATGACACAAATATAAGTTTTGGAAAGCATGAATTTCAACAACCTTCAGGACATAAGCATCATATAAATACATATTATATGCATATATTTTATATATGTTACACATATATGATCTTCAGTGTTGATTTGCATATATTAAGCATTCATTATACAATGAGATCTGATTTATAAACTCAGAATTGATCTCAGACTGATGGTTGCCAGATGGAAGTGGGTTGGGGGGGGTAGGTGAAAAAGGTGAAGGGATTAAAAATCAGTCATAGGGATGTAAAGTACAGCATAGGGAATATGTCTATATTATTATAATAACTATGATGTCAGGTGGGTACTGGAAATACTGGGGGGATCACATGGTAAAACATATGATTGTTTAACCACTAGATTGTACAACTGAAACTGAAACAAATAATGATGAATGTAGCTCTAATTGAAAAATACAAGTCAATCTGTATCCCAAATTAATATATATGTGTGTGTGTGTGTATATATATATGTGTGTGTGTGTGTGTGTGTATGTGTGTATATATATTTTTTACTGTTATTTTGACAATAATTTATTTCTTTTAATAAATCCTACCAAAAATATTTGCTATTAAATATCACTCACTTAAAAACACTTAGGGCTAAATGTATTTTTCCCTATTAGTTTTAGCTCGTGCACTAGAAAAAAGCAGTGTAGCTGCATTTTACTACAATTTTGCCAAAGAAAGTACTGAATGTAAATTCATATTATGAGTGAATTATGAGTAAAATATTTCACCTTGTTTTAATTTTAGTAATTGAGTGGAAAAATGGGAAAATCTATTAAAAGAACATGTCCTGGTCAAGAACTAATGAGACAATATCTGAGTTACTGGCTGTCATGGTAACTGGGCATTATGGAAATCTGATTACTGTGCCCAGTAACTCTGTAAGTCAAGGTTACACTTCTAATTGGGTTGTCTCTGCTTACAAGATGGGCTTCATGTTCCTAACAGGTACAGAATGCATACATGTTCACGACTTAAGTTCAAACATCTAGCACTAAAGACAAATTAGACTTTGAGAAAATTTTTTAAAAAGTTTACTTCTCTCATTAACTTACTTAGTTTCTTTCTATCTAATTTTATTAACAACTAGAGGCCCAGTGCATGACATTCGTGCACTGGAGGGGAGGGTGGTGCCTTAGCCTGGCCTGCACCCTTTTGCAGCCTGGGAGCCCTCGGCAGATATCTGACATCCTTAGCAACTCTGGGGAGGCAGGCCACTGGGCTTGCCAGCCATCAGCCTGGATTGTGGCTGAACTTTGCTCCCTCTGTGGGATTGCACACTGACCACCAGGGGGCAGCACCTGCATTGAGCATCTGCCCCCTGGTGGTCAGTGTGCATCATAGCAACCAGTAGTTCCACCTTTTGGTCGATTTGCATATTACCATTTTATTATGTAGGATCATATCAAGATTTTAAAAAATTGAGTTTTATAAAAATACATCAATAAGAGTCTTTCTGAGAACAAAATTTCCCAATGGAATGGTTAAAAAATTGCACCGAAACTATGAGTCTCCAAGAGCAATACAGTGTTAGAAAGGCCGGATGCAAGATTGTTTACAAGTGTTGAGTACAATGATTAACATGAGAAGACAGTTGGGATTGGCAGTGGGAGGTGACCACAGACAACTGTGAGCAGAGCTTTTCAATGTATCTGTGTGCTTACCAATATCTCTCCTCCTGTGTCCTCAGCCTTTATAGTACAAAAATTCCATGAATTCTGAAAACTACAGAACTCAATGTTTTCAGTTCAACTTGAATCTCTCTAATATTTTGATTGTCATTTAATTTTTAACAAAATTGATCACTATTTTCTGATCCTTTTTGGTAGACAACTTATTCTGAAAGAAAAACCTGCGTGATAAACTGAGGCAAAGTCAACACTGACATGCACTATTTCCTGGAAAGCCATGTGTCTTGTCAGAGCTTGTGAGTACAAGAAGCATCCATAACACTTCTTCTGGGAAGCTCTTTACTCTGTTAAATGTATCAGCATGTGACTACGTTTTCCAGGTACCAAATATCAAAAGCAATCAATCTATAAAGTCAATATCATGAAAGCCACAGGAGCATGTATCCACACTTTTCAAAATTCAATGTGGCTGTAAGGTTGCAGAGAAAAAAAAAAGTGCCATCAAAATCACTGAAGTACAAAGTCTCATTTACACAAGGTAAGTCCTAGAGATCTATTATCTTGTGTGCTTAAAAATTTGCTAAGAAGGTAGATCTTATGGTAAGTGTTCCAGTGATGATAACAATAATAATAAATTAAGTGGGTAGCAGCAAACTTTCCGAGATGATAGAAGTATTTATAGGATAGACTGTGGTAATGGTTTTAAGGATGTATATCTATCTCCAAACTCATCACGTTGCATATATTAAACATGTACAGTTTTAGTCCATTATTCATATTTCAATTTAAAAAAGCCAGGAGAGTGAAGAAACAGAATAGCCAAGTGCATTCCCTGGAGAGATTCGGCTGGTTCAGGGACTGTGTGAACTGACCTGGGATGGAAGCAGCAGTTGGAAAGCCAGTCGGTGTGGCCGGTTCCTGTGAGAAGCACGTTGCCTGTGGGAGGCTCCACTGCCTTCCAGAGGTGATCCTCACCACAGGAGACTAGGATGTCCTTGCTGGGGTGCACCACGATGCTGCGCAATCAGACAGAGGAGAGAGTTATGGGGCAATAACAGTGAATGCTTTCACACTGTAAGCAGGTGACATGGCCGTGGCTTTTCCACTTTAGCAAGGCAGGACAGTTCCTAGGGTGCTGGTCTGGAGCTCAGAGGAACCAGCATCTACCTCCTGGCTATAGCTCTAACACTAATCACTTTCTGATTGCCATCAACCTAATTAACTTCACTGGATCTCAGGTTCCTTATGTGTCAAATAAGATGCTTGGTTTAGGTAATTGATCATGTCTAATTCTAATTTTAAAACAATAATTCTGGTTTTGAGGGATGTTTTAGTAAGAAAAAGTGATGCCAATAACAATTCAGTGCTAGGATAGTTGGACCTATAGCCATGGTAATTATTAAGAAGAGCAAAATTTGGTGCAGATTTTAGTACATCTTAAACCAGGCATTATCCAGAAAAAGATCATAAATCATAACCACCATCATAGCCCTTTAATAAATGCTATAAATGAAACATTAACTTCATGGCCTGCTATCTACACAAAGTGAAGGAACTCAAATTCTATGCTAATATGCCACTTAAACTGGTTTCAGTCAATGCACAGTACACAAATTACAGTAATGAATTCAGGACACACCAGGCAATTCCCCACTCTATAAAGGCATAGGGGGAAATGAGGAAGAAGTATGTGAAATTAACACTTAACACATTAAACAGAATTATTTGAACCAGACTATGATCACTGTGGCTATTCAAATATTGTAGCTAAACCATTCCAAAATCAAGAGTCTGCAAGGTTAATGCCTGATATTTCATCTATGGCCATGCTCTGATCTAATTTATATAGAGTTTCATTTATGCCTTACAATGTAATGGAACAAATGTGCCCAATGTTAAGAACCTATTAAAATACCGGCCTAAATAATAGCAACAATTTGTTCAATTTCAACATAGCCATCTCAAATCTAAGACATAATGCTTTTGCTTGACTGCATAGTGAAATGAAACAATGGCTTAAAAATAAAAATTACCCATTCATTTCTTCCACAGTGCATTCTCTGAATGACCTTGTCCCTTTCTTCTTCAATATAGATTTTAGGAACAATATATATATATATATATATATATATATATATATATATATATATATACTAGAGATATACTAGAGACCCGGTGCACAAAAATTTGTGCACTTGGGGGAGCGGGTCTCTCAGCCTGGCCTGTGCCCTCTCAAAGTCTGGGACCCCTTGGGGGATGTACACCTGCTGGCGTGCCTGGCCAGCCTGGGTGAGGGGCAGAAGGCCATTTCAGGCTGCCCACAGCCCCTTCATGGTTCAGGTCCCTACTGGGGTGCAGGTATCTGGGATTTATTTAACTTCTATAATTAAAACTTTGTTGCCTTGGTCCCCTGCTTGAAGCCTGGGTTGCCACTGGCAACCCAAGGTCCCATCCTGGCAGGTATCTGGGGTTTGTTTATCTTCTGTAATTGAAACTTTGTAGCCTTGAGTAGAGCTCAGGGCCCTGGCTTTCTCCATTGCCTGGGGCAACTCCAGCTCCATAGCCGCCATCTTAGTTGAGTTAATTTGCATATTTGCCCCTGATTGGTTGGTGGGTGTGGCTTGTGGGCATGGCTTGTAGGTGTAATGGAGTGAGGGTCAATTTGCATATTACTCTTTTATTAGATTAGATATGAAAAATTATATCTAAGATATCTATATACAGATAGATAGAAAATTATTATCTATATATCTATATATAATATAGATATATAAATTTATATATATATAAAATTATATCTATCTATCTATATATAGCTATATCTATATCATATCTATCTATATACCTATATATAGGTATATAGATATAGATAGAGATATATCTCAGTCTATACCTACATGGGTAGTTCCAGGGCTAACATGAGACTAAACTTTTCTCATTATGGATCCCTTCCATTTGACTTCAAAATTTTGAACTGAAAATTCATTTCCTTGCACTAGACCTCTACAAATTTGAAAACCTGCTGGGGTCAACCAGTGTTGCAAACATTCCGATCACAGGCCTGCAATCCCTACGAGCAGGGCCTTCTTTGCAATGCTTCATTTTTCTCCAGTACTTCCCTCCTCAAAATAAACACAGTGGAAGGGAAATTTTTCATTTTGCAATTCATCATAATGTTGGTTTGTGATTTTCAGAAGGCCAATTCAGGAAAGGAATTTATTACAGCTCAAACTGGGTAGAGGATACATTTATAGAACTTAATTAGAAGAAAAATATGATGAGAGGTAAAAAATGTCAGGCTGAAATGAATTCGATATTCAAATACACATAAGAAGGCAGACCAAATCCTTGAAGCTATGAGTATGATGTATGTTGGCTCGCAGCTTTCCTGGCAGACACATGCACACTCGACTAGATGATAAATTACCCTCTTTAAGTGAAGATAACTAAATCATTGATGTCTTTACGAACTTTGAAAGATAAGTTTCTCAAATGACTTTTGTGAGGGGAGCTATTTGTATAAGTTAAGGAAAAATATAAATAAACACAAACCATTGGTGCCTCATCAGTTTTGGAAGTGGTTTCCAGACTCTTATCTTTCCTGCTTTGGGGCCTCCTCTAACCCACCAGCAACTCCTACTTCTACTTTACACCGACTGATCCCATTCTCTCCTGTCTTTGTTCATATATTTATTTTCTAACATGGACTCTTTTTTTAAAAAAAAACACCTCTAATTTTCTAATTGTTCTGCACAAATTTCAGTCAAATGCTGATATTCTATTCTGCAAAGAATATATATTTACTTCATTCATGAAATGTTCTTTAAGTGAACAGAAATATTTCCAGCCTATGTCAGAAGGAACTTATTGCTTCACATGCTTCACATTCATGAGCCAATAAACATGTGTTATTGATTTGGTCACTAACCAAGAGCATCAGCAGAGACTGGGTTATGGTGATCAAGGTCCCCATTTAAGAGCTCCCAACTCAGATCACGCTGGGGTGGGGAGGTGATCAAGATGGAGAACAGACACACGGACTGGCACCATTCCCTGCATTCAGAAGTTTAGTGTTGCTACCAACTCCATAATGAGGTACTGGTGTCTGAAGACTTCCTCCTCCATCATCATCAATTAATGGTAATGATATCCAATATTATTTGAAAAGTTAATGTGCACCAGAACTTATACTAAATGCTTTTCATTTTCACAAGTGGAATGAAAGCTCATGAGGGTAGGGTATATGGCTATTTTGTTTGATATATATTCAACTCCAACTATTCTGGCATGTAGCTATTCAGCAAGTGTTTTTCAAATATCTGACTGAGCCCAACCGGCATGGCTCAGTAGTTGAGCACTGACCTATGAACCAGGAGGTTAAGGTTCGATTCCCAGTCAGGGCATATGGCCAGATTGCAGGCTTGATCCTCTGTAAGGGGCATGCAGGAGGCTGCTGATTAATGATTCTCTGTCACTGATGTCTTTCTTTCCCTCTCCTTTCCTCTCTGAAATCAATAAAAATGTATTTGAAAATATATATCTGACTGAGTGAATGATTTTGGCACTATTTGTTTTGTGATTTCCTGAGATATGTAAATTGCTCAAGTTCGCATTTGGTAATGGATAAAGGCTGACTTTGAATTCAGGACAGTTTGATTTCAAGGGTCATTGTTTTAGCTACTTCCCCTTCGTATCAATATTTCATAGTTTATTATTTATATGTGCATTACAAACATCAATAATTATTATAGAGATTGACAATAATTATTATCATTCCCATAAATGCTCAAGTCGTTTATACATTAAATCCTGAGTTACAGAAACCATCTAGGAATTGTCAGGGTACATATTGGAGCTGAGTACCACCTGGCATAATAGTCTTAAAGGGGTTAGAGGACCCTGCCCTTGATGGTTGAAATGCTCTGGTATTGTAGGAGAAACCAGGTGACAGCACCCCTCCTTACCCCTGTCTACATAAGGCTGATGCACTGCGTTTTGAACTTGATAAGGTATTTAATTTGTTCACTTGTGCTAAAATTATGAGCCTTGTATTATACTTCAAGTTGTCAGAGAGCATTGTCTTTTTAATCACCTGTTTTATAGAATGTCCTATAAACAATAAATGTAAGAGAATCTATAGTCATAAAACCATATTATGCTAATTAGACTGGCTGTCCTTCCGGTCGTCCTCTGGGACACACTGGGGCTGCAAGGGAAGCCTGGTCCTGGGTGCCAGAGGGAAGCCAGTGCTGCCAGCCCAGGGAAGAAAGGCCTATTTTTGCCTAAATTTCATGCATTGGGCTTCTGATATTTAATAAGCACTGATAATTTTCCTATATACTGAGGCCTCAACTTTTATCATTCTACTTATCTCTGTATCAGTCTTTCAAAGAACCTGAAGAAAAGAGAAATAACTACCACTCCATGCGAGTCAGGTCTTGTCCTAAAATTGCGTACATTAACTCATTTAATGGTCATGAAAGCCCTGTGAATTAGGTCTGCTGTATCCTCACTTGGCAGATGGTGGAACTGAAGCACGTAGTGGTTAAGTGATCAGCTCTAGGTCACGAAGCCGGGAAGCGGCAGGGTGAGGACACGAGTTTGAGTGGACTGTGCCCAGAGTCCATGTCTCCCTGTAGAGTGAGCTCAGAGTCTCAGCTGCTTTTTTTTTTTTCCTTTTGAAAATGACACAGGAACAAATGCCAAGTCAAATGTTGTCTTATTTCTGTCTAGGGGATTTATTGAGATGAATCTTGAAGTTTCTAAAAAGTTGACCTTTTCCCTGTCATTTTCTAAGGATGTATGAAAGGTTATAACTATTGTCACTTATTTTCTATGAGTTAAGCACTGGCTAGGTTTAGATGGGTGAAGGAATGGATCAAAGATGATTGAGAAAAAGTATACATGTTCTAAAGCAGAGTTTTTCTGTAAAGGGCCAGATAGTAATTCATGGGTCATATGCTTTGTGTTGTGACTACTCAAATCTGCTGTTGCAGCATGAAAGCAGCAACAGATAACATATAAATGAATGAATGAGGTTGTGCTCCCACACATTACTTATATATCCAGGTGATGGGCCAAATTTGGCTTTTGAGCCTGTTGCAAATCACTCACATGGCATGGAGTATACTAGAGTTTAAGGCTGTGGGTTTCACACTAAGATATGTTTGAACTGTTTCTCCAGTGTTTACTTGCTAGGCGTCCTTGGATATGTTATTTCACTAGCATTTGCCTCAGGCTCCTCTTCTGAAAAACAGGAAGACTATAGCATCGCTCTCATAGGTGTGTTCTGAGAATTAAATAGGTTAACGCGTACAAAGTACTAGAACAGGGTTGCCCATGTAGTGAAAGCTCAATCAACATTATCGTCATACAGAGAGACAAGCTCTCTAAGGCCAGGCTGCCTAGATTTGAATACTAGCTTCCCTTATATTTATTAGCTGACTATGTTGTACAACCGCTCAGCATCAGTTTCCTTATTTGTGAAAAGGATGAAATGATAAAACTGAACCATAGAGAAATTGTGAGGATAAAAGAAGTTAATCTATGTAAAGTGGTTGGAACATCTGAACATGGTCAGCTCTCCATAAAAGTTTAGCTAATATCATTAATCAACATGATTGTACTTCATTGCAATCCAGTCTTTGAAACAATTAATGTCTATAATCATGGGAAGTAAGTGTAACACTAAAAATGATAGATATTTAGAGAGAAACGATGTTCCCTGGTGGGTTTGGGTGATCCCTGGACACAGCTGGGTTTGATTTGAAGTTAAATCTCCTGAGTTAATTGGAACCCTCAGATATATACTTTCACAAATGGACACAAAAGTGTAGTGGAATCTTTCTCATGGTACAGTTTTCAGGAATGCATTCAGAGAAACAGCGGACAGTGTGCACACGCTGACTCCGTTCCCTGTTTTCAGGTATACAACCGGCGCCAAGCAGCTGTGGGCCAGGAGGAAGGCCTCTGCTAGGCAGGGCGTGCTGAAATGAAGACGGCGACAGCACAGCCTCTCCTTGGACTCTGTCCACAAAGAAGTGTCCCTCTTGTCACCACAGAATGACTTGCGTGCTCAGAGATGTCTTCCCGAAGCCCTAATTAATAAGAATAACGAGCTCTCTTTTAATATCTCCCTGGCACCTGCCCTCAGTTGCCAGAGTCACTTCACTTTAAACTTTGAATATAAGCGTTCTGCTTCCCTTTAACTTACTATTAATTATAATTACAGGATTCAAAGACAAAGGCCCTGTCACCTCATTCCCAAGTTAATAAGCCTGTGACGAGGGTGAAAATAGTACAGGAACCATCTTAAGGATTCAAAAGAAGTAAGTGTGGGTAAATGCTAGCCCTGCTCTTTAACCAAGTTGTGTCCTGGGGAAATATCCATAAAATGTTTTGTTAAACAGTGTGCCCGGCCTGTTACATAAAACATAACAGATTTGCTCCCTTTTGTAATAGGGCGCATTCCCTACAATAGACCATCTTCTATGTACTCCGAAAGCTCTCCTCCCTAATTGAATTGTTCTTTCCAGTAGTGGCATTTACACAGGGTATTTTGGAGAGAATATGTGTAGGTGTATAAGGAACACTATTAATTATCAGTAAAGTCGGTGACATAAGCTCCACCATTACACTTTTCAAAGAGAAGAAAATTAATCCCAAAAAAGATTGTCACAAGAAAAGGCTAATTAGATATCCCTGTCTTCACTTTCATTGTGGATGTTTCCTTCACCTTCGTTCACAGGCTCTAATTATTCCAGCACAGATGATGTACGGTGGTTTGAAAATATATCAGTATCAAACTATGTGCCCCATGAATATTTGCTGGCCACATATCTACTCTAAATGACAGCACACATTCACACATGACCTCTGTCTATATACAGCTTACCAGGACAAATATAGACAAAAGACTTGTCAATTGTTGCTCAGCTAATAATTACACCTTCTATTTAGATATGAATCATGATTTATAAAGCATTTGTTAACCTGTAGCTTTTTTTCCTTATTTCAAAAAGTATCTATTTAAGGACCTTCCAAACAGATAGACGCATCCCATCTCAGGAAGCTCACATGTGAATGGGGGAAAAGAAACAGCACCATTAAAATAAACGCATTAACCCAGCTATCTGAGAAACATAAAGCGGCGTGACAGTGACTGGGGGAAGAAAGTTACATTCAGTGAGGTGGGAACAGGGGACCTTGCTGAAGATGTGGCATTCTAGTTGAGATCAGAATGGCAGGAAGGAAGAAGCATCTTAGGAGGATTTAAGGACCGGTAGTCAAACACAGGTGACTGCATGGCTGAAAGGAGTTAGTGTATTCAAGGGACAGAAGGCAGGCCAGGGAGACTGAAGAGAGCAGGCAAGGAAGACTGTGTTAAGGATGAATGAGGAGAAATAGAAAACCAAGCACCAGATTATGTAGCACCTCATCAGCTGAGGAAAAAAAAGACTGAAATTTATCGTACGATCATTGAATGGTTTTTCAAAGGAGAATGTTATATGATTGCTAATTGTTCAAAAGATCCCTCTAGGTGCTCTGTGGAAAAACGAGAAAATGGGGAGCAAGAGAAGAAACTAGGACACAGAATCATGCCTCAGATCACTTTAACATATAGCTCCTCATTAGGTATGACCAATGCCACTTTAGTATATTAACACGCCATTACCTCCAGGAAGAGTCAACTCACAGTTGTTCTCATCCATAAAGAACATAAAATAATTAAGTGTGCTTTTACTGACGAACAAAATAGAACCAGTGGCACGGATATACAGAACAGACTGACTTATCAGACAGGAGAGGGAGATGTGGGGACTGAATAAAAAAGGTGAAGAGATTAGTCAAGAACATGTATGCATGGCTGATGGATATCAGCAATAGGGTGAAGTTCCAGAGGGCAGGGGGGAGGAACTAGGTGGAGATGGGCAAAGGGTAGAATAGAGGGGCCATCTACAATAGTATCAACAATAAAAAAGTGGCAAAGCAAAAATGGAACAAAAGTCATAAAACAAATGTGTGCATAAAACTTAATAATTAGAAATCTGTCAAAATAAGATATCAGGTTCATTCATTTTCAGAAGCCAGCTAAGAAAATATGAAAACTTGAAGCTTTAATATTTCTCTGTTTAAGTTTAAAAATTGTGATATTATAGAGTTTGTTCCAAGTTAAGTGTAAATTATATTGCCCAGATCTGGAAAGTAGCACCTTCCTTTCATTTTTCACTGAGTAGATGGGATATTTTCACTGCTTCGTGGGATTTATTAATTACTAGAGGCCGGATGCACAAAATTCCTGCAAGTGCAGGCCCTCTCGGTCTGGCTGCCTTGAGATCCCACAGCCCCCTCCCCCAACCCCCCACTCACTGGTCGTTCCAGAAGGTCATTCTGGAAGGTCATTCTGAGAGGTTGTTCTGCCATCTGGTCAAATTAGTATATTAGCTCTTTATTTTATAGGACATAGGATGCCCAGAAGTTTAGTCATAAAGGCTAACATCTCCCTTTTTTAAATTTAAATGATATACTATTGAAAGTATTACATATGTTTCCCTCTTCCCCCCAAAAACCTTAACATTTCCTTTTTACTTTTCTTGTCCAACTGTGTTCTTCCAACCTTGGAGTAGGTTGGGCTACCCCACTGCCTGCCTTTCTACCTGGCTGGCAGTGCTAATCCCAGTCATCAGCGCTGAAGGAGGAAAGCAATACTGGGTCTCTGTTCAGGCTCTTCCGCGGGAGAGGCCTCTAGAAGTGACTTAGATAATAGATATTGTGCAGCAAAAGGCCTTTTATCAAAAAGCAAATTCACACACAATAGAATATCATCACAATTACCCATATTATCAGTTTAAGGACTCAACTCTCATCCTTTTTAACAAGATATAAATTATTTGGTCTTTCTCACCTGATGTTAAGAAGTAGATCCACAAACTTCCAAAAATCTATGATTTATTCTTGAATTAGGTGGTATAAATTTATACATTTAAAATAAAATTTTAGCTTCATTCTAAAGATAATCAATTCTCTAAGAAAAGTCTTCAGGTTGGATAAAGTCAAATTTTAGCTAATGTTAATTAAATCAACTATTTATAAATGAGGGTAATACCATTTTTTGTTACCTCTTCTGTAAATTACTGTAAATGTTGAACTGAAATTTATAGATTTGTATTTTCATAAAAAAATACTCCTTAAATACACATATAAATGTAGAGATTTTCTCTCAAAACTCAATTCAAATGTCCTTGATGCAAAGTTAACATATATACAAACATGCAGCCTAATAATCTTTCAAAATGCACCATCGCCTCATCTATAAGTCTTTGTTTGTTTTTTTGTTTTTGTTTTTTTAAATATATTTTATTGATTTTTTTACAGAGAGGAATGGAGAGGAACAGAGAGCTAGAAACATGGATGAGAGAGAAACATCGATCAGCTGCCTCTTACACATCCCCCACTGGGGATGTGCCAGCAACCAAGGTACATGCCCTTGACCGGAATCGAACCTGGGACCTTTCAGTCTACAGGCCAACGCTCTACCCACTGAGCAACACCGGTCAGGGCTCTATATCTTTGTTTTATGGTGTGGGTGGGACTTACACTTTGGTTAGTGCACAAGCCAGGCCATTTCCCAATTATTTTTTAAATGACAATTCTTGACAACAGGGGACCAGTGGCCTTGAGGAAAGGTCATGTGACTTTATTATGTTTAGTTTCCTCACATTAAAAACAATTGTGATATCAATTATCCTGTAACCTTTACTTCATTCTTGTTTTATTTACTAAATTTAAAATAAAAACTTAGAAGTTGTTGAGCTTTCTAATATGTTAAAGACCATTCCAATACACACAGATTCAACTACATGAAATAGTAAACTTCAAAGATTGGGTAAGGCAGGCCCCATTATTTTGGTAAATGGAATGAGGAAGATCAACAAAACAGGTTCCTACTTTGAGATTTGTGAAAATACCTCCTGGAACTTTCCTGCTATCTTAGCAACTGAACATTTTATGCTACATTGTTTTATACAGATTGAGCTTCATGGTATGAAATTGCTATAGTTCTTTCTGGTTTAATGAGTTCGGAAAGTTACATTACACATTTATATTCTTAAGAAACCCATTTCTATAATAAAGTTTGGTTATTTCATGTTTCAGCAATCTACAAGAATTCTGTATAGTTATGAACATATATATATATATATATATATATATATATATATATATTATTTCATGTTTCAGCAATCTACAAGAATTCTGTATAGTTATGAATATATATATATATATATATATATATATATATATATATTCCATTTCACATATCCTTAGTATATTAGTGACAAAGGGTGGATGCTGTTTTAAGTTGAAGTCAAACTTTTTCCTCATAAAAGCTCTATTATTAACATCTCTTTCCAGAAGGATATTTAGAGACATAACCAACATATAATCTAGGAATAACTGAGAGTGTTACTACTTAAGACATGGATTTGAGGTCAATTTCCATGTTGAAGTACAGAATTCTGTCCTAAACTTGGCCCAGTTTAAGAGAAACCACAAAGCCAATGGGATGATTGTAATGTTTAACTTCGGACAACTATTTTTGGTACCTATTTGATAAATTAGAAAGCCAATATTAATTACAAATTCAGCCTTTTCTAAAGAGTAAGCTTTGAAGTTAAAGAGATGTATATTGGAATTATCATGTTACATCAATCATTTTGAGTCTCAATTTATATATTAAAATGTGTTGATAGAATGAGTTTACATCATCATGCCTTATTTGTATCATATGGTATATGGTAGGACTGATGGGGACTAGAAAAGCGAACTAATCTTTGAGTTTGGCATTCACTGTATTTTGCTGGTGATTCCAGAGAGAAGCTGGAGGGCTACAACTGGGACCCCAGTAAGTCTCTGGTGAACAGGGGAGAGGAAATTGAGTAGGAGGAAGGGCACAGGGAAAAGAACCAAGATTATAAATACATCTCAAGAAAGCTATTTAGAAAAACAGGTTGAAGTCAGAGTTGCATATAGCCTAAGTGATAAATACAATGAGAAATGTAAGTTTAAGAGGTAGAATTGGTGTTCAATTGGACCAATGTGAAAACTGATAAAGACATAAGATGATGATACACAAGGAAATACTATTAAAAAAAAGGATCCAAACAATGACAGCTTAAGAAAAGCAAGGACCAGACATAAATGGGATCTGATTATTTGCCATGCAGAAAAATACCTCTCATCCATGAAAAAAAGCAAAAATAAAGAGGTAGGTACTGACTCACTGTTTTATTCCCAACTAACTACTTTGGGTAAAAAAGGGGAGCAAAGCCCTGACTAGTTTGGCTCAGCGGATAGAGCGTCAGCCTGCGGACTCAAGGGTCCCGGGTTCAATTCCAGTCAAGGGCATGTACCTTGGTTGCGGGTACATCCCCATGGGGAGTGTGCAGGAGGCGGCTGATCAATGTTTCTTTCTCATCGATGTTTCTAGCTCTCTGTCCCTCTCCTTTCCTCTCTATGAAAAATCAATAAAATATATTAAAAACAAAGAAAAAAAGGGAAGCAAAGAGAGCAATCCAAGCAACAACCTGCTATAGTCTCAGGTACACTGGGGCTCGTTTGCACCCAGTCCAAGATTACATCATAAAGGGCGTGACTGCACATATTTGATCTAATGCTTTATTATCTACCCTGAGTTCTGCGAAATTCAGTGGGAGAAATAAGATATGTCCCAGTACCGATGCTTGCAAATACACAGCTTAATCAGCCCTCCTTTTATAAATAACTCAAATTACTTTTCTGTATTGCAGCATTTAACATCTGCAGCACAGACCCCTCTGGAAATTTCTCAAGGCCTCCCCTATACCAGATGGCTCTGCCCCCAGTCACTCTTTTCATTGTGTGTGTGTGTGTGTGTGTGTGTGTGTGTGTGTGTGTGTGTGTGTGTGTAGTTCAGGTTTTAACATTTTGCAGTCCTTACCAAGGAGAGGGAATCCCACTGCAAGGGCACCCAGGAGAGGTGGTGGTTGCTGCCGTGTTTATCAACCCTTAACCCTGCTTGTTTAAACTCCCCTGAGCCTTGCTGTTCTTGCTTTGCTTCACTTATGTAGGGATAAGAATGCACAAAAGTCTATGGTTCTGCATGCTTGTGTGCTGTTTTATCTCTTCTCAATATAAGGTTTCAATGACCTGTAGCATTTCATCTGGTTGAATGACTTCATTTATTTTAACTTGGTATCTTTCCATCCCCTTATGCAACAGATCAGCTTCTCCCCCTGGGCCCTCACCCACATCTTTATCAATATTGCTAGTTCACTGAAGCAGTGTTCAAACTGGGAACAAAGAATGATGTGGGCAGATAATCATGGAAAATGCCTCTTTAGTTCATCTTGGGTAAACTGAAGCACTGACAATTATGAACACAAAGTTGCAAGTATATTAATAAAAATAATTCTTATTCTAGAACATATTTTGCCAACAGGAAATTATTTTTGTTATAACATAAATATGCTATTAGTTTGACAAAAATAGAAATGATTTTGGAAGTCATGATCAAATATATATATATATATACACACATTTGCTATATATATGTATATATTTGTGTATGTATGTGTGTGTTTCTGTGTGCATATGTGTATATACAGATAGATGAGAGAGAGAGAGAGAGAGAGAGAGAGAGAGAGAGAGAGAGAGAGAGAGAGAAAGAGAGAAAGAGAGAGAGATGCTAAAAGAACCACAGCAAAAATTTAAGCAATGGAGCTCTATATTGCAGTTACCCTACAGATTCTGTGGTTTATGTAACCTGGACCTGACACCTGGAAAAGCCTCCGTTTCCTATTGTGTAAAACAGAGATTAAATGAGATAACTCATAAACAGTGCTTAGTGTAATGTCTAATATGCAGTAAAATGTAACTGTTTTAATTATTCTTTTCAATCAGTTTTTGACAGTTCTTTTTCACATAATTGATATTTAGTAATAGGCAGAATTATCTCTGAATTCCAAATCTTGAAAAAAAGGCAAATACTGGCATTTGGAAAACTAAAGTCACATGGTTTATATAATCTTGGGCATTTTGAATTTGATCCTATTACTTTGAGGTAGCTCCTAATATTCCCTGTACTTTTTGTTTTGCTGTTAGCTTGACTAATACAGGTCAAGTACATGGATTAGTAACCATGGATTGTAGTTCTTAATGACTAGCTTCATGAAACAATATACATTAAAATCTAATAATGGAATTTTCCTAGAAATTGCTTATAAACAATAAGCTTTCTTGAGATGGCTTTTCCTTTCATAATTTTCTTAAGACTTTAAAATAATGTCTCCACACTTGGAACCTGGGTTACTTATCTGTACATTGTTTCCTCATTTGTGGAAAATGAATGCTGGATATTAAAAAGAACTTAAGTTAAATAGCAAGCACTGAGGAAAGCTCCTGTCAGATATAAGCTCAACTAAATATTGGTTATTATTTTTGAAATTATGTCCACACTCATAAATCAACCTGAAAAATTTTAATTTCTCAGGTAATTGTTTTTTTTTTCTAATTTTAAACCACATAATTGGGTATAAAACATCTCTTAAATGTCCTTAATATCCAAATCCTTCAAACTCATGCAACAGTGTTATTTTATATATAGTGTTAATGTGGGAAGGAAGAAAACTCAAGTGGTTATCTCCTCATGTTTTCTAATATGTCTTTTAATACTCACTGGAAATATAGACTCTAATGGAAAGAAGTGATTGATGAACCCTTTCTTCAGACCAAACTACTTAATGGACTATCTCTATGGATCTCCTTCTAAGTTATGCTATAGGCAAAGGCTATAAACAATCCAAACTACTGATCAGTACTTTTCCACCTGCTGTAATACAAAATTGTTGTTTTTCTACTCCTTCTTCTCACAACAATCATATATCATTTCTCTATCTTTGTCATAGTTAATCATGAAAAATCACTGTTTTTAACATGACAGTGGTCAAGAGCAGTGATGTTATTCTATATAATCATCTATATAGAATAAAAACCTAAGTGGCCAAATGAATAGTCAACCAGTCACTGTAATGTGCACTGATCACAAGGGGTCAGACACTCAATGAAGGAGCTGCCCCTGGTGGTCAGTGCGCTCCTCCTGCGGCCCCTCCCCCTGGCCAACCTCCAGCCACCCTGATAGGCCCCAGTCACCAGCCAGGCCAAGCGACCCCACCCAAGCACAAATCCGTGCACTGGGCCTTTAGTCTCTAATAAACCTCAAGTTTCTTAAGAATTATTTTTTTCCAGAAAATCAGTTTTGCCTTTCAGCTTTCTCTTTAAACACAGAAAACTAACATGTTAACACCAAGGAAAGATCTACCTATTCAATGGCAATTCATATGCAGAAGATTACCACACTACACACACACACACAAAAACAATTTTTCAAGGCACTGGAGATCCACAATACCTGGTTTTACATGTTAACAAGATAAATCTTTGGCAAGCAATGCAATATATCTAACATACTCATCTCCCATTTTCAACAATTCACTTCTTAGTAAAGTTGTCTAAGTTGCAAGGCATATAAAATGGAATAGAATGCTTATATATAAAAATTAATTAATTTAATAATTAATTAATTTAATAAGTAAAAAAATCGCTCAGATACAAATTATATTTATGATTTATTTTGGTAAAACATATAGACATTTTATTTTTTATTATTAAATGAATCATGAGTAAAACCAAAACAAAAAGACAAGTAAACACCAAAAAGTTCTGAGGCTATTACCAAGAAAATAAATCTTTCAAATTATACAAAATATATGTGCAATTTATATACCACAATAATAATGTTACTAAGTTCTTAGACCCTTGCTTGTATTACTAATCCAGTAGATGCTTCTCCATATAAAATAACTATGCTTCAAAAGACCCCAAAACTTTGTAAATTCAGGAAAGAAGTACATGCATAATTTTTAGAATAAAATTATTCAATATGCCGAATTCTTAACTCAGGTATTATATGGAGTATTATGATGCTTTCATATTTCATTATATTTAACAAAAAGGTTATATAATATACACCATTTTACAAGACTATAAACATGAACAAAAGTGCTTCACTTAAGTTGAAAATCACTTACTAATAATACCGCTTCCCATTTTTGCCATTAAAATATTCTGTTTCTTCTATTATGAGAAAAAGTGTATCTTAAAGAATGCAGAGATTGAAAGAAGTTTATTTTCTTATAAGTATAACTTAGATTTTGGTTATATAAATATTTGGGGCCATTAAGCAAAAGCCCCCAAAATAGTAAAATACAAAATTTATTATAGGCTTTGAAGGTCTAATAATGCATGCTTAATTGGACACAATGAACATAGCTATAATTATAGTCTACAAGAAATAGTATTCTCTGTATTTAAAAAAAGAAGTCTTCTATTATCAAATTAGTTGCATTATATTTCATTAATGGAAAAATGTAACTATACTTTGAACCTGAAAAGTAATGAAACCTTAAAAACACAACAACTAAGCCCAAATTATAAGCATTAAAAGAATAATGCTAAGTTATGCAAATTATTATGATAGTTAAATGATTTTCAAATTTTAAGTTTATTTCCATTACAGTGATTTTTTTTCACTCATTATGTTAAAGAAGAGATTTCTTCAGGAAAAACTTGGCATTAAAATATCAGGCAACTAGATAAGCAATTACGTAGACCAAAGATCTAAAAGGCTTCCCATCAAATAACGAAGAAACAATCTTGTCAACCTAAACCGCCTGCTGTCTTCACTCACCCATTGCTCTTATCCTCTCTTCTTATCCACAATTGTCATACTCAAGCAATTTGGGGCTGGGCTGGGACAAGACAAAAAGCATCTCTCTCTCTCTCTCTCTCTCTCTCTCTCTCTCTCTCTCTCTCTCTCTCTCTCTTTCTCTCTCTCAGCAATCAATAAAAAGAAGAAAGCACAATAATGAGAAAACTCTCTTTTCATTGCAGGAATTAATAGAAATGTTTTACTAATATTCCTAGGCAAATTAGTTGGTAATAAATGAACTTCACTGGACCTGCAAAGTCTATTTGAGACATTAGCAAAGGGTATTTTTTTTCAGACTGAGAAACATTTCATGACCTACTGTGTGCTTGTGTCTCAGCACATCTTTAATTGTAATGACTGTTATTACAGTTTCTGGTCTTTATTTCCATAATTCTTCCACTGAACCACATCACTCTCCTATCTACAAACATGCTAGTAATATATACAGTGTACTTTTCACTCTTGTTGTTTTGCTTCTGCTGTCACTAAGGCTACCTAGTGATAACTTGTTCTTCCATAAAATGTATTACTCTGTCCCTCTTCCCACTGACTGTTCCTCGCACTATTTGAGATTTAGAAAGCCCATCTCAAAGGTTACCTCTTCCAAGAAGACTTTCCTCTTATTGTTTTCCTATTCCCCGTTTGTACCCCAAAGTGTACAGACATTGCTGAAATGTATATCCTTCTGCTTTACACTGATTAGTTTACATTCCAAACTAGTGAACACTGACCAAACTTTTTAAGATTCTAGGTAATATTCCAAACTTGAACAATCACTGTTATACTTCTCATTCATCTTTTAAATATATGTGTACATATTTATTGATTTAAAAGAGGAAGGAAGAGGGAGAGAGAGATAGAAAGATCAACGATGAGGAGAATCACTGATCGGCTGCCTCCTGCGCACCACACATTGGGTATTAAGCCTAAACTCAGGCAAGTGCCCTAACCAGGAATCGAACCGTGATCTCCTGGTTCATAGGTTGATGCTCAACCACTGAGCAACATCTTTTAAGTGACTTCTTCTCATAAGCAAATCCAATGCAAGAGTTTTCAGAGACTGTAGAATAACAACAAAAAAGTTTCTATTTCGAATTGAATAGCAGGCCACTTATCTAGTACTCAGCTAACTACACTGGATAATATCCTCTCTGGATGGTTTGATCTAATTGTCAAAGTATTTGCTTCAATTCTTTGCTTCACTGAGTAATAGATATCTACCTAAATATGGTTATTGTTAATGTTGAGTGATTAAAAACATAAATTCCTTCTCCACTAAATTCCCTATCAACATTTTAGTCTGCATTTCTACTTTCCAAGAGTGAAGGTTATCTGAATTTAAAGCAACGAAACTATGCACCCTTTCATAAATGGCTGATTGGGAAGCCTCAGGAGCCCAGGCGTCATTACAGAGCTGGAATATGGAAAGCTTGCTGAGCAGGTGGCTTTCTCTTTAGAGATATTGCCAATTTAAATGCTTTTACCCTACTTTTTCTGTTTCCCTCTTCCTTTGTATCCCCCTCCTCATCTCCTTTCTCTAGCTGTTGGCAGGAAGTCACCAATTCCATTTCAAAAAAGTTGTTTTAAATGGTAGCTCATGAGAAAGTGGGTAATTTTCCACTATAGGACTGTACTGTAGTATAATCAACCCCCGGATTTCTTGATGGATGATGCGCTTGGATGCAGGCCACATACTGTACACTTTACTGCTGTGCAACAATAATGTTACATTTGAGGTTGTGAAATATGTTCTCTTTTAAGGAAACTTGCGATACATAATAAAAAGACCTGATGTCAGAATTGTTGGTTTTGGCTAGACACTATATGTGAGAGAACTGGCAAAATGGTTCAGAATTTTGCAACTTGATCAGACTGCTAAGTGTAAGGACCATTTATTTTAAACCATTTTATGTCTAGATCTTGGTAAGGAAAACTCTACTGAGATATTATACATTTTTCTTAGAAATTATTTGTGAATCCATTACTCTTTTATGAATGGAAAGAAAGATCATGAAAAAGAGATTCATCATATATATTATATATATGGAAAGGAAAAGAATATATTAATAACCATTAAAATTCCACATGGCACATATTTTCATTTTGAATTAAAGAAGAATAACAAAAGATTCAACCAATAAGTAATAGATCTGGTGACTATTCTTCATGTCTTCTACTAAAGCTCCCAGAATATCAGCATTTTACATAGGATGGCAGTTGAAGAACTGTGGTATCTAGAGTAGATTTAACCAATCCATCTTGCAGATATCATATATTAAAATTTGTACTTTGCAGTCTTTGAGGATTGGCTCCCACAATCATTCACATGTCACCTCTCTCTCTTTCTCTCTCTCTCTCTCTCTCTCTCTCTCTCTCTCTCTCTCTCTCTCTCTCTCTCTCTCTCTCTCTTTCTCTCTCCCCCCTCCTCTCTCTTTCTCCCCTATAAAGCTAAAACAATTTCCTATACTATTTAGATAGTCACAGTAGCCATGTGAGAGTTCTACTGATGATTGAGCAACAGGCTGAAGTTCTTGGGAGGGACAATCTTTCCTAAATATAAAGCAGGAACAAGGATGAAGCTTTTCGCCCTTTGACTTTTATTTTCCTACTTGTAACGGATGTGATGCCTGAAAATGCAGCAACACATTTTATAACCAGGAGGATAAAAACAACAGACTAAGGATAACAGACCAGGAAAAGAAGGAAAAGGATCAGATTGCATAATGGTTTTGTAAAAATAGTCTGGCAGCGCTGCACTGTATGAGATTAAAACATTCCATTGGCCCAAGGAGGGTTGCTTGGTGGTTGAGCATCAATCTATGAACTAAGAGGTCACAGTTTGATTTTAGTCAGGGCACATGCCTGGGTGGTGGGCTGGATCCCCAGTGTGGAGTGTTCAGGAAGCAACTGATCAATGATTTTCTCTCATCGTTAATTCTTCTATCTCTCTCTCCCTCTCCCTTCAAACATAATAAAATAAAGCATTCCTATGTTTTTTAAATGAATGTTAGTCATTTTGCCTCCTGTCAGCTAAACATACCCTGATATTCAAATTGGCACCTGAAACTGCCTTACTGTAGCATTGAAACATAAAATGTGGAACTGCTTGAGTGAAGAAGACAAATGTTAAAGACCCAATAATTCTAGGTTAGAAAATTATAAACTTTGGTGAAACATGTGTTCCAGTTCAAAACTATGCTCTATGCAGACCACACATTTGTCAACAAGTCACATCAATGGGTACATATTTGTATCCTTGTTATATTTTAAAAATTACTAACTTCCACACCCAGAATGGTTGGATACTCAATATTCACATTTCTACCACCTTCATACAGACAAGTAAGGAACTCTCAGGTAAGGACGTGGCCTTTGGAGAGTTGCTCCCTTGGGGCCCATGGACAGAGCCCTTTTCAGAGAAACACAAACTGCTTACAACCAACCACTGGTGGGTGCTAAGACGACAGAAATCATTCCAGGGTTGTAGATAGCTGTTACTTCCTACTGCTGTTGCAATACATTGACATAAACCCAATGACTTAAAACAACACAACTATTATCGCATGGTTCTGGAGGTTGGAAGTTTAGAATGGGTTTCACTGGGCCAAAATCAAAATGTTGCAAGAACTGGCTCCTTCTGGAGGATCTAGGAGAGATTCTATTTCCTTGCTTTTCCATTTTCAGAGCCACCCATACTCCATGTCCCCTGGGCCCTTCCTCCACCTTCAAGGCCAGCACTGTAGTGACTCGGACACTTACTGCTCATCATTCTTTCTCTTCAGCCTCTCTTGCTGCCTTCTTTCTCTTACATGGGCTCACTCAGAAAATCCAGAATAATCTCCCCATCTCAAGATTCTTGATCACATCTGCAAAATCCCTTTTGCTGCATAAAGTAACATTCACAAAGTTCTGGTGATGAGGACATGGGACCTCTTTGAGGGAACATTATTCTGACTACCACTGTATTCTTTTTTTACCTTCAGCAAAAATAAAGATTAAAATGCTGGTGATTTAAACATTGTCATGAAAGTAACCCAATGTCATTAGCTGCAAATAGCAACATTATACCGGCACTGTATGGAGAAGTATATTTTAAAAAATCTATAAAACATGCTGAGAGGTAGAAGTGACTTTTGCATGTTTAAAAGTGACCCTTGCATGAAACAGATACAATTTGGCATAATTTGGACTCATCTGTAATTCTCATTTAGTTAAGAGCATAGAAGTTTTCAGGTTATAAATGATGTTTATTTTTGCCTGTGTTAGAACATAAAAAACTATTTTTTAAATTCTTAATCTAAGGTCTCTATAGTAAATACATGGGAATTTTCTCTAGCTTTGCTCCCTAATACAACACTAAACTGTTATCTACAATGGTGATCCTGCGGGTGGATAGGAAAGAACATGGCATGAGCACGTACATATGTTTCATGGTTCATTCCTATAATAGGGTATTCACAAAGGAGGGAAGCCACTGAGAATCGACAAGATGACAAAATAAAGGAACTGGTGGTGGCAACAAGGGCAAGATGTAAAATGAAGAGTCTCTGATAAAGTATCAAAAAATAAAGTATCAGGCAGATCTAGAGGCTGATCCAAAGAAAATAAATATATGTCTAGGGGAGCTAATATCAACCTCATTTCACAGGGAGAAGGCACTGTTGGGGAAATAAAAATATTAATATTGAGACAAAGTCTCAGAGTAAAAAACAGAGTTGCTGGAAGGCATAGGGAAATTCCAGAAAGAGCAATCGGATAGTCTTTGCCATCATAAAGGACTAATAAAAGAGTAATTCTGAAGCAATATAACACCTAATATAAATGCAAAATAATGATAGCAATGTTTTATATTCTCTATTCTAATTGTCAAATTAGATTAAAATATATTAAAAATTTGGTAATGCTTTTCTAATTTAGACAGACCAAGAATTTCCACTAAACTCTACCTCTCAAGCTTAGTTAAGAATTTTTTTAGAAAAAATTACTTTTGCCTTTGGCTAATTTATTCTGTGGGTATGCTTCTAAAAGAAGAGAATGTAAGGAGCAATCATAATACCACATAGCTTCACAACTGTTTTTATTCTCTCCGACACAGAAAAAGGAAGACGCCTTCAGTTTGAGCTTGCATTTGCTCCTAGGAATAAAATTAGTGCTACTAATTCACTGTGTCCACTTAAGCTTTTAGATGTTGTTTGGTCTCCGATAACTAACAGATAATGTTATCATTTTAGTAACCCAATTTCCATTGATTTTGGTCCTCATACAGTAATTTATTTATCAAAATACATAAACAGTTATTTTCAAAGCACGCAATAAAAACTGCTGTGGGTATACCTTTGCTTTAGTTAAGCCACAGAATAAATAATGGAATCTGCCCAAGTGCCATCAACACCTCTACCCATCTATTCTTACTCTGCTTCAAGTAAGAAATCATAACCTTCTGATATTTAAAATAAAGTACAAATGGGTCACTTCACCTGGTTGATGTTGCTATAATTCAAAGTGTGCAGTGTTTTTCCAATGAGAATGTTAAATACTGACATTCCAAATTAGCACATTGTATAAGGTACAGTGGTTAAAATTTTAGGGGATAGACCTCCAATTTTAACATGTCTCATAATGCAATCACAATTCTGAAAAAAAAAAAAAGGAAAAATACAGCAGTGTGCTATAAATATATAAAAGATGGGACACCCAACTTGAAGAGACCATAAATTTGTTAGCATAGATTCTAGAACACATGTTTGAGGAGTAAATTTTACAATGATCTTTAGAATAAAAAACAATGGTTTGAGTAGTTCATGGGGCTCTCTAAGACCCATGCCACTCAAAACAAACAATTATGAGACAAGCTGGTTGTGTGGGTCTATGGTTTAACTTTATTGGGTTATAAAATAGAGTTCTATGTGATTTACTTGGACTTTTATTTTTCACTCAGGAATAATAAATATTTTCAGACAATAAATGGAAAAATAACCATGGGCACATGGGTGGACACAGCATGTCACTAGATCAAACATTTCTGGGTTCTGACCCTGACTGACACTATAACCTACAAGCTATTTAATATTTCTAAGCTTTATTTTTTGTATCCAGGTAAAATTTCTTTGAGCTTGATTTTCTAAAGCTCTCACTAAGTTTTAGTCTGTAAAATAAGAGAAAAAGAAACTGTCCAAAATATTCTACTGTAAATCTAAAAATGACCTATAACCAGAGATCGGGAAATTCTGGGTTGGAGGTGGGGGTGGGGGTGCAAATGTGCTTTGCAATGTGAAACAGTATCCAGTGAGAAAACCTAGGACCAAAAAGAAGCTGGGACCATATTGCAATCTACCCAACCATCTGCCCCCTAAATCAGATACAAGAATGTAAACAAACTATAAAACCTTAATAGAAAAAATATAGTTTCTCAAGGTAAATACAATATGATGACTTCTTTATGTAAATACTATAGGCTCTGGTGCATGAAATTTGTGCATTGGGGGGGTGGGGAAGGGGCTCAGCCCGGCCTGTGCCCTCTCGCAGTCTGGGAGCCCAATGGGGTGCAGGCGTAAGCCATCACTTAGGCATCCTTAGCCCTGCCGTGGAGGAGGGAGAAGTTCCCACCACCGCCACTGCACTCACCAGCCGTGAGCCTAGATCCTGTGTTGAGTGTCTGCCCTCTGGTGGTCAGTGTACATCATAGCGACTGGCCATTCCATTGTTTGGTCAATTTGCATATTAGCCTTTTATTATACAGGACTAGGGGCCCAATGCACAAAATTCATGAACATTGAAAGGGAATTAATTAGAGGAAATATTTTAATATTTCTATTTGCCCTTTCTCTATAATAGAAGTGTCAGAGATGAAAGAAAATTAGTAAAATGTATATTAAAATTTTCCTTTGGTCAGGGTCTGGGGCATGCCATGGGACACAGAGTCAAGTCCCCATGCACCCATGTGCACCTCAGACTCTCACAAGACCCAGACTCAACTGGCCCCATCCCCACTGGGCAAGATCCAGACCCAGCCATCTTCTCCCCATCAAGCCCCACCAGGTAAGGGGGCACAGACTCAGGTCCCCCATCAAGCCCTGCCAGGTGGGGAGCACAGCTTCAGGTTCCCCACTCCAGCCTGGCACCACACAGCCTCAGGTCCATGCTGATGGCTCATATGGCTCATTATGAGAAACCCACCTCCACTGTAGGTGCAGCCATCTTGTGTTAGGGGAACCCTGCCTTCACTGTGGGCATAGCCATCTTGTGACGGCATGATGGGAGTGAGGGTCAATTTGCATATTACCTCTTTATTATACAGGATAAGTATTTTCTACGTTAGTTCAGATGCATTGAGTAATAAGGCTGCTTTACTACAAGGGAGAGAAAATGAAAATACTTATAGTAGGTTTATTGCAAGGAGATGTATACAGAAGTAAGGACCTTTAGATTGGGAGACCCAGCAAAAGTCTTTCATTTTTATTGTGGTTTAAATTTCTCAGAAACAAGCCATAGAAGATCCCATGTTGGTCCAGCAGACATATTAAAGGATATGTCAACAAATAAGGTTCAGGAGCTGTTTACATACACACACATGCACACACACACACACACCTGCCCACCAACAATTAGTGTGAAAATCAGGTTCTACCTCAGCACAGGGGGCTAGAAAATTTAGTCAATACTCTGCATGTTAGAAAATAGTCAGGTGGGTTTCTCACCTTTAGAAAAAAAAGAAAAAACACCAATTGCAATAACAGGAACAACAGCCTAAGATATCTCAGAAATACTATACAGAAAGGACACAGTAGTTGAGATGAGAAAGAATATTTCTGGGGGACAGAGGGGAAAACTAAATTATAGGAATTAAAGTAATATATGATATATATTACTTTATATAGGATATATGGATATATGAAGGTGTTAAAGATATAATCTCAAAGAAGAATTAAAATGCCATGAAAATATATCAAGATGAGGGAAAAATAAGGCAGCATAATAATCCAGATTGAAATTCAGAGAGAGCTTAGACAAAAAAGTGATTATATAAAACACACGTACAACTTTAATAGCAGAATTATACTTTGTGCCATAAATAAATAAAAGCCAAATCTGCACTTCAGAGGTAAATTAGACTAGTTGCTAAGAGTATGGACTTTGGAGCAAGACTATTTCAACTCTTATTAGTTAGGTGGTATCGGGAAAATTACAAAACCAGTTCATGTTTCTGCTTCTATACATCTATACAATGGGAAAATGATAACAATGTCTTCAATAGAAAGTTATTGAGGATTTAATAGCTGTAAAGTTTTAAAAGACTAAATGTTAGTTATTCTTAATAACACCAAGCCAGTGACATGGCATGTTGACGCATACATATTCCTAGAATGCAAAGAAAGTTTAAGAAAATGGAGGGATGATCTTATCAGACTCAAGGGCTATAAGTTCCTTAAAAGAAATGTATAAATGAAGTAAAATAAAAATCAAAGACCCAAATTAAGAAAATTTTCTTGAGCTGAAAGCACACAAGCAAATAAACAAACACAAAACACAACAAAAAGTACCACCACAAACAAAGACAATGACATACTGCACATGTTGGCTAATAGGATCTATGTAATTCAACAGAAAAGTAACAAAGGAATTCTCTAAAAACATTTTTTAAACAAAACAAAGCTAAGTTAAACCAAAAATCTAAAAAAAACAAACAAACAAACAAAAAAAAATGGCAGGGGAAAATTCCAGTTGTAATAAAAGACAAGAAGTCATGTTTCATTCTTCAACAATAAATTTGAATAAAATGAAGTAACAACTAAAGAATTTTGAGAGGAAAGAATGAGAAATCAGACTCTTATTCAGCCAAATATCATGTACATCTAAAGTTCAGAAGAAGACAGTCTTAGATACTCAGCACCTCAGAAAGCACAGCATTTATAATAAACATATAGAAAAGAAATATTGAAAAATATTTGGCAGTCAACACAATGTGAATCAAAATTAAGAATTCAGGTTTGGGTAATTTTAAGTGAGCCTTGAAAGAAGTACAATAGATTATAATGAGTATTGAATAAAATCAAATATAGGACAAAGTCGAGTAATTGCTGTAAATGTAAATCGAAAGTGAACTACAAATATTAAACTATAATTTTTCAAAATAAGTATGCACATTTTACAATAAATAAGAATTTGCTGATAAAAGAGCAATTCACTAATAGAAATTTATGTCTAATCCTTTTAAAAATAAACAGATGAAATTTAAAACTGTATCAGTTTGTATTAAATGAAAAAACATAGTCCAATAATGTTTTACAGCTTTAAAGGTAATTCCCAGTAGAATTAGAAAGAATCAATAAGCTTCCCAATTTGCTAAAACAAAAAATACAAAAGGCAAGAAAACACTTCAAAAACCTAGGTTAGAAACTGAAGTCAATCCTTTATATCTTATATAATAAAGAGGTAATATACAAATTAAACCTCACGCCCTCACAATATGGCTGCCTATAACCAGGCCTGCAGGGAGGTTAGTGAGGGCCAACCAAACAATGGAACAGCAGGCTGCATGGGGCAAACAGGCTAGCAGGGGGCTTAATGAGGGACAATCAAATGACCAAACAGTAGGCTGTGTGGGGCGACCAGGCCAGTGGGGTGGGGGGGGGCATGAGGGATGACCAGGCCAGCAGGGGTGGCACTAAGGGGTGACCAGGCCCAGCAGGAGGGGGCAGTTAAGAGTGACCGGGCTGGCAGTGGAGGGCAGTTTGGGGTGATCAAGCTGGCAGGGGGGACAGTTAGGGATAATCAGGCCAGCAGGGAGGGGCAGTTAGGGGCCACCAGGCAGGCATGCAGGTGAGCGATTAGGAGCCAGCGGTCCAGGTTTGTGAGAGGGATGTCCGACTACTGGTTTAGGCCCAATCCCACTTGCACATTCCCCGAGGGGTCCTGGATTAGAGAGGGTGCAGGCTGGGCTGAGGGGACATGCATGAATTTTGTGCACCAGGCTTCTAGTGAATGTATAAAAGTAAGAACCAATATGAACTTAAGAGATGTAAGCAGCTTATTAAGAAAAAATAATTAACAGACTGGGTTAAAGAAAGCAGACACAACAAAACTTATGTGTATTCTATTTATAAGGAACTCAATAGAGAGAAAAAAAGATGGGTAAATATCAGCATTGAAAAAAGAATTCCTGTGTTTGTTTACCATGCTATGCCTGGATCCTTGCATAGTAGACAGACTCAGGACACATTTAATGATTATGTATACACTAGCAGCCCTGACATGAATTTGTGTGCCAGTAGCTCTTTGCCAGGCCTGGCTGCTCTGCACCAGCTGCCCAGAGGCTCTCCGTGGCCCAGAGGCCCATCTGCACCCCGGCCTGACCAGAGGCCCATCCCACACTGGGCCTTGTCCCAAGCGTTCTGCACCCCGGCCTGGCCAGAGGCCCGTCTGTGGCCAAGCGTGGAATGCTTGTGTCGTCACCGTGGAGAGGAAGCAAGCATTCCACCCGGCCACTCACACTGCACGCTCTCAGCGGCCACCCACGCCGAGCCTGGGAGACTCGGTGGGGCTGAGAGGACTGGGCACCGCCATCTTGTGGCTATGGCTATCGCCATCTTTGTGATGGAGTGACGTTTAATTGGCATATTATCCTTTTATTAGATAGAGTAAAATATAAACAAAAACATTATACATATGAAACTGAACAAAATAATCAGCTGGTGCTGCTCAGTGGTCGAGCACTGACCCACGCACCAAGATGACACCAATTCAATACCTAGTCAGGGCACAGACCCATGACCCAGGCTCCATTCCTGGCAGGGGGTAGTATAAAGAAGGCAGCTGATATAAATTGATGTTTCTCTCTCATCAGTGTTTCTATCTCTCACTCCCTCTCCCTTCCTCTCTGTAATGTCAATAAAAGCATATTAAAAAAGAAGAAAAGTGAACAAAATAAAATAATGTTGTTAGTGCTGATTTTATGCAATTAGCAATTACATTAAGAAGATAGAATTTGGTAAAATGGGTCATTTGATATTGATTTAATATTTAAAAGAGATACAATCCATAATGATGATATAGTCATAAATATATATAAATCTGGTAGGATATCATATATATAATACTTAGAGGACTTTGTTATACTTAGTCATTAACAGATTAGAAAAATAAATAAAATAATCTAAATAATATATTATCCTCAGAAAATTTCTCATACCCAGTAAACAAAATTATACTTTTCTTCAAGTAACTATGGAAATTAAAATGAGGATTTTTCAAGCATCCATTCTTAAGAAACCTGCCAAAAAATTATCCAGGTGCAAATTTATATCTCTGGGGTCCTTCACCAAAGGAACTTGTAAACATTGATGTCATAAAAATGTTTTCTTAAAACAAAAACTAATATACTAATATACTAATTATATATATACTAGGGGCCCGGTGCACAAAAATTTGTGCACTGGGGCGGTGTGGGGGGGGTGGGCTAAGGTGTTTCCTCAGCCCGGCCTGTGCCTTCTCACAGTTTGGGACCCCTCTGGAGATGTCCACCTGCTGGTGTGCCTGGCCAGCCTGGGTGAGGGGCCAATGTCTGTTTGCAGGCTGGTCAAGCTCCCCAGTGGAAACCCTCATCCCAGGGGGTGTGGCAAGCCTGAGTGAGGAGCTAAGGGCAGTTTTCAGGCTGGCCACAGCTCCCACTGACCCTTTGGGCCATCCCCCTGGGAAGCGATGGGGTGGCGCTGGCCACCCCATAGGCTTCCCACGAGGGAGCCTTGGGGTCCCCTGGCTGGTCCCCGTCCTCTGCGCCCCCCCGCCCCCCTTCTCCAGCTGGGAGGCCAATCCAGCGGGCTGGCCACCCCATTGGCCTCCCAGGAGGGGGCCGCGGGGTCTCATCGGCTGCTCCCCACCCGCCGCTGAGGCTTCTCCGCCTGGGAGGCGGATTGGGGAGCGCTGGCCATCCCATTGGCCTCCCAGGAGGGGGCCACGGGGTCCCACCGGCTGCTCCCCGCCCTCGCCCAGGCTTCTCCGCTGGGTGGCAGATTGGGCGGCACTGGCCACCCCATGGCCTCCTGGGCGGGGTCTCAGGGCCACCGCCTGGTTCCCGCAACACCCCCCCAGCTCCTGCCCGGGAAGGCATCCACAGGCCCAGATGCCTTCCCAGGACAGAGGCTCCCAAGATGGCGGAGGCTGCAGCCCCAGAGAAGCCGCACACTGGGGCTGCAGCCTCCGCCATCTTGGCTGAGCTAATTTGCATAGAGCAGCTCTAATTGGCTGGTGGGCGTGGCTTACCTCATCCCAGAGAAATGGTTAATTTTAATATTACACTTTTATTAGTTAAGA